>JACXGM010031255.1:0-13016 GCA_016801145.1 Umbra pygmaea
GTTAAATACTAACACAACTGATTATAACTCAAGACATCTGTGACTAACAAGGACTACAATAATATACACCCAAAACCCCTAATACCCGAACTAGACACAAGAGGGAGGCAAAACAACACATACAGAGGGATCACAAAGACAATGCATAAACCCTATTCCCCGTGAACACCCAGCCCACCTACAGGGCTGGATGTGACACCCTCAGACGTCATTGTCTTAAAAACCATCATGAATCTGTAATGGATATCCTGACATGGGCTCAATAATACTATGGTCAAATTTTGTCAGTCAACACAGATGCAAGTTAAGGCCTTACTATGCACTGAAGAAGACATACAAGCTGTTATCAGCGTCAGGTCCAAAAGCCAACGTCTGTCATGGTGCGGGGGTGTGTCAGTGCCCATGGCATGGGTAATTTGCACATCTCTGAGGGCACCATTAATGCAGAAGGAAATGTACACATTGTAGAGCAACATATACTACCATCCAGTTGTTGTTTTTCTAGAGACGTCCCTGCATTTTCTAGCCATAAAACACAAAACCCCATCTTTTAAAATGTATTTATTATTTCACAATTTTTCTCCCCTCCCAATTCCCTCTAATCCTGCCTTGTCGGTAGATCCAAAACTCCTTGGACAGATCTGTGGGATGGCGAAGGACGTGCACATGGTTCATCCAACCATATGTCACCCAGCCACAATTATTGTCACACTGTGAATCCAACATGGATGCATTTAGTTGGATCATGCACCGGATGATTAGGTTCACAAACTATACCTCCGTGACTGGATCCACAGGCACCCGATCTGGACACAAGGAGTTGCTGGAGAGCGACGTGGTAGGAGAGATAGTGGGGGGGGGGCAACACGTTAGCCTGGCAACACTATATAATGCCAGCAACATGAACTCTTTTAGTCCTCTTCAGAATAATAGCGCTTGTTTGAATTTATTGCAATAATCATTGTGAAGTCATTGCATAGATAAGTAGTGGGTCCATGTTTATGTGTTGCTAAAATTTTAAAATTGTTTCTAGTGAATGCATTTGAAAAACAATTGTGTTTTCAACATGAAACATGGACAATATATTCAATCAAATTCTGTGTGCAATGAATTTGTTACTGCTTTTAATGAGAAGTTGTTATTGTATACATGTTACAGGTTTTTTGCAATCACATACTCTTGTTTCTTGACACACCATTCAATTGCATTTGGATACAAGTCACTAGCTTTGTAATGACTTTACAATGATTATTGCAATGAATTCAAACGAAAGCTATTATTCTGAAGAGAAAACTAAAAAGTTAATGTTGCCGGCATTATATAGTGTTGCCAGGCAAACGTATTGGCCCCCCCACTAGCGCAGATGCTGGGCAGCGTTATGCCAGTTTTGCACTGCCTCATGCAGGAGGCCTGGGGAAATTCAGAGAATTCAGGCTCGAACCTGTTACTTTCATGACGTAGACTGTTGTCCAATGCATTAATGCCCAGTACGCCACCCAAACCCCCCAAGCAAACCACATTCTGCCCAGATTACAAGCACATGGTGGTTTAAGTGTTTGGGTGCTAGCATGGCCTCCCTTCAGTCCTGACCTGTCTCTGATTGAGAATATCTGGCGCATTATGAATTGCAAAATAAGGCAGTGAAGGTACAGATGCACAACTAATGACATGCATAATGGATGAATAGGGGAAAATTCCACTTACTAAATTTAACAAATTAGTGTAGTCAGAGCCCAAACCCTTAATAAGTGTTATTAAATGAAAAGGTGATGTTACACAGTGGTAAACAGTCATTTATCCCAACTTTTTGGAGTGTTTTGCAGTCATCAGATTTTAAATGACTGTATATTAAAAAAAAATATTTACAAAGTAAAATATAATAATGAGTTAATGTTTTCAATATTTTTGCATTTTCCATACTCTCCCAAACTTTTTGGAATTGGGGTTGTAGTAGTTTATTTGCCTATTGACCTATTGTAGCTATGACTGGCTATAAGTATACAGGTCTCGGTAGCATACAAGACTGACATTTTTGCACTGACTCAGCCATTTAATTAACAAAGGACGGGTTTATCGGGTCCAGTCGCTACATACGTAAACATACCTGAAACCTGTTGCAATTATGTTCTTTCGTAATTAGCTACATAGCTAATGAATAGTTAGTGCAGAATTTTCAACAATGGCGAGTGCAAGTGAGGAAATATCTGGATACAATTTCAACTTAAACAAGTGTTATTGATTGGTAATATCCAATCATATGTTTGAGCTTGAATACAGTGAGGATGAAATATGGGAAGGGCTCCTTCCCAACCTTATTGGTTGAATCAATATAGCCATTGTTTTTCTGCTGTCCACCACGGTCGAGCTCTCAGTGGCAACACAGACATAAGACAAAAGAAAATGTTTTGTTGTTAAGAGAGGTACAAGGAAATGTTTTTGCATCGAACCATCTCCTGCCAAGAAGATGATTACATCTGTTTGTTAGATCATTCGAATTGTGATGCTCAAATGGACCAAAGTGTTTTTGAAAAAACAGCCAGGCCCAGATGAAGGAGCAAATTTTCACAGGTAAGAAGCTGATTACCATTATCAACCTGGCTGAGGTTAGACTTTATTAGCTCCAATGTAGCATCTTGTAATTGTGTGAATACTTGGAGGAAAGAATGGCTTTTTTATAAAAATGCCAAACAGAATACTGCTAACTCTGTTCTAATTAAAGCCAGGGTGGTTGTATACTTTTTGGTGCAGTTTTTTGGAAATAACAACCGAAAGACAACTTATAGTAATTAGGGATGGGAGAAAAAAATAATTACTACAATGTATCGCAATGCTCTTTTTGCCAATATTAGTATCAATTCTCAAACCCCGAAATCTGTATTTTGTTAGTATATTTTTAAGTAAGCAAAGCAGTCAAAAGATTGCCAGAAAATGCTAATAAATATGGGCATATTTTTCTAGAATAGATTCATTCGTCTATATCGTAATGACAAAATATTCTGTTCACATTTCCGGAAAACACAACACTGTGCATTCAGAATAATACACTTCAAGGCAGTTTGCGCGTTCGTCACCGTCGTCACCGGAGATGGGAAACTATATTCACTTGCATCTCATTACCCATACGTTGTCAATTGGCCACACCATGCATTGTGGGTTATAGATGCTAAGCAACTGCTTACAACAGAAATGTGATTGGTTGGCCATCTCAATCTCTTTTTCAGACAGGAAGCAACATGATTTTTTTCCAAGTTTGACATGATGCTTTTTAATACCTGTACTGATAGTGTAGTTTATTTGATTGAATTGACAAATATTACTGATCCAAATGCTGATACTGATGTCTTTGTTATTGTGTTTTAAAGTAAAACTGTAGCCTGCCAGAGGAGTGTGTTGGTTGCTAAAATACTATAAGGTACTATAGGCTTAAATGAAAAATAAAATATACATTATATAATAATAATAATAATAATAATAATAATAATATAAATATTAATAATAATAAGGGTTCATAGCGCAAGTGGTAAATTTACTCTCTAACAATCATTTGAAGGTCGTCAGTAGCAATGCTTTTAAATGTCTTCATGCGCTTTGTACAAGGTTTGCTTGGGAAGTTAATATTTTTTGTAGTAATGCTTGTTCTGATTGTTGTGATTTTGTTATCTAAAAAGCTGCAAACTCCTTGCATTTAGTTTCAGAGGCTTGACTTGTCCATTTAGGGATAGGGGCAAAGTTTAGCAGCGTTTTTGCTAGGGGTTTCAAATAGGGCGACTCTGGTTCTGAGAACACCTGGTGTCTGTTGCCCAGCTCAAGTTTTTCTGGTTGGCGAGCAATGTTTTTTTTACATTTTTTTCTTCTGTATGGCCATCCATGCCTCTGAGCATGTTGGGGAAGAAGTCATCATACACTTGGGAATGGCACCTTCATGATCCTGCTGAGTCAGCACCTCAGCATGATTGTTGCGGACATTTAATGGGATGGTAGCTTCTGAAGCTGCCACCTGGGATAAGGGTACCAGGAATGAGTCCAAATATTGTTCATCATCCATTATTTGGTGAAGGGTGAAAATCCTGCTTTCTTGTTCAGCCAATCTTATTGTTAGGCGACAGCACTCTGCACATTCAGTACAGCTGGAGTCCATGTTGGTTTGTTCTAATTCAAAAAAATGTTCCTCAAAATAGCTTCAAAAAGATTTCCAGGTAGATATAAAAACTATCAGAGAAAAAGTATAAAAAAAGTATAAAAATGTCTAAGAAAAAGCAGAACAGAGAAGATTGTAAAGCAGAGCGGAGCAAAGCAAGGACAAATCCTTTTCATAGGGAGGCTAAGGTTTAATTAGTTGTGATATACCTTATTTTAAAAGTATCCACATGTATATCACATGAGTGTGCCATTTTGGTTGGGTTAACTTTTCAATATAATCATTACAAACATTTTTCACATTTAAATTCCATTATTAACACTTAACAGTTTTAAACAAATGTTTGCCATGCATTTGTTATCTGTTTCAGATTCTAGCTAAATCTGTACCTAATGAAGAGTAGGGCTTATAGCTCTGAAACGATATTGTGACCCGTAGTAAATGTTTCAAATTGCAGTGTATAATTTCTAGCTAGTAGCCAAGGTCCTTACACTAAATTCAACTCCACCAAAGTGACATGCAGTAAGTACACTTAGCGTGGTACTGCTAGCTACCCATCTTATAATATAACATCCTTTAGTTTATCGTCACTTCTGCAATAATTTGCTTACTAATAATAGCTACGCTACAGAGTGGAGTTAATGACAGTAATCGAATAGCTGTAGTATTGTTTATCATAAGCTCTACAAAAAAAATGCTACATAACATTATGTAAGAGCAGGATTCATGACGGAAATTGTATGGGTGAAGGATTTATTGTTTACTGGTTGGCTATAATTGTCCTGCTAAATTTACAGTAGAGAGGCGAAGTGTTACTGGTTACATCAAGACATTGTGTGGAAAAGGGAATTTAGTGTTAGATAACCACTGCCTTATCTAACACAACACAACCTAAACCAAAAACATTCTGTATACTATTTTAATAACCCAACTGATTGTCCCTTTTTTGTATTCCAGACAATATCGAGTGGCAGCCTACCATTTTTTTCTGGAGTGGATGCTGCAAGGCGAAAGACTGGGAAAGGGCAACAGAGTCGTTTGCCTGCCTTTGTGGTTGGATTCATTAGACACAAAGACACCTCTGAGCATGCACAATACAAAGGCTTTTGTGAGCCAGATGATCTATTTGAAGAACTTTTAATATGTAAACCATGTAAAGATTTGAATTAATGTTTAAATAAAATTACAATATCTCTTTTTAAATAAGTTCTAGCTTGATAAAAAATAAACATGTGACCTCAGAACTTCTAACTAAATAAATTAAAATATCAAACTTTTGGTGTTCACAGTATTATTTGGATAAAGACATTGTATAGCAGGGGTGTCCAACTTTGGTCTTTGAGAGCTACCATCTTGTAGGTTTTAACTCCAACCACACATAATGTAGCTTCATTCGGTTTATTACCAGCTAATAATTCGAATAATTTTTGATGAATGAGGATTGGAGTGTAAACAGGACAGAAAACGATCCAGGACCAGAGTAGGACATTCCTGTATTACAATAAATATATTTGCAGAGAATAGATAAGGGTCTAAGGGCCTGTATTAAGGACACAGATTAAGCATAGTCCTGGACTAAATAATCAAGTTAAATGGAAATGTCCATTGATCTTGCTTTATTAGTCCAAGACTAGACTTAATCCTTGTCCATGAAACCACCCATTATAGTTAAATAGTTATGCTGCATTGCTTTAAAACATCAGTTACAGGCTGAGTAGGAAAAATTTAAACCTAATACCATTTATTAGAGATAAGATTGGAGGTGTGATGATGGTTTATTTACAGATTTATACTTGTAACACATTAATAATGTACAAGGTGAATATCCATTTTTCATATTATCTACAGTATATACAATACCGAATAGTGGACTGTGGGTTTATTGAAGTCATTTCACTAGCCTGAAAGTATTTGTAAAATGTCAATCACATGTACATAATGTAAACAAAAAAAATGTGATAGTTCATCTACAAAAATCATTGAAACAAAAAACACTTTACCTTATGTATAAACACATTTGAAACAATTGAAGTAAGTTTAAAGAAATACGGAAACACAGCAGTGTCTGTTTCAATCAATAGAATGTACTTTCTAAAGGCCTCACCAAATGCTTTGACAGAAACCAAGCGAGGGACTCAGGGGGGTGGCCAGTCTTGGGAATCTGAAAAGTACATGACCTGTTGCAGGAGGGCACATTTTTTATCAGTACAGAGATCAGTGGAGATAGGAATGGGTGGACTGTGTGCACAGATTTTGTTTAGCATCAACACAGTTTGGTGGTCTTGGGCAGGGACAGCGAGAGGTCTAGAGAGGTACAGCATGGGTCGACAGGAAGAAAATGTGTGCACCAGGACAGACAGGAAGCGTGGTCCTTATCTTCCTATGGTCTACCACTGAAACCAAAGAATTGACATGTGTTATGGGTTAGTATCTCAAAGTCCAACTCATATTCAAAATAATTATATATCTGTCTCAAGGGTGCAGGAGAACATCAAGATGTGATGAACAAAGTGATGAACAATCTGGTATAAGATACTTAGCTTAATGGAAGTGTGTTCAATCAACAGCAGTGGCATGGGCACCAGCACCGCAAGGTGAACTCAGGACAGAGACAGGAAGCCGTCATCAGGCCATGTGGTCTTCAGAGACGTTACAATGTTTGTGTACTTCTATGCGTGACAGTAAAATCAATTAGGCAACGATGTCAATAATCAACAGCAGTCATGTGCTTCACTTGAACCGTGAAATGTGCTTGGTTAATGCATCTTGATTTGTTGGCTTGGATCCAGATTAAACAGTAAAAAAAATGATTTACTAGGTTTTAATGTATGATAACATCAATGGTCCAAAAGTTGCTTTTCCAAAGATTGAAAAAAATTTAAATTATATGTAGTAATATAGTGAATAAAGACTGTTTTTACATTAGACCTAAAGACTAAATGTCCAATAGAAAGCGGTTGTTTAAAACATCTCATGCAAAAACTTAACCTTCCCACCCAAGTACAACTCTATAATTAAAATGTTACAGGGCAACCATTCAAACATTTTAGAATTCAAATATTATATTGTGGTTTGAAACTTCTTTCAAGCAGTTATGTAAAGTGTGATGACATAACCCTAACACATGTTTACCTTCTGCATTGATGGGTTGTTTATGGCCCACATTTTCATTGTTTCCCCTCCTCCGTCCAGGTGTGGACATCTAAATGTGATGCAGAAGGGATTGCCATATTCTTTGGAATACCTTCATAAAATAATATAGTTTATGATCTGAAACAACATTCAGAAGAACAAAATTCAACATTATGTGAGGTAGTGGGTATGTCAATGCTGTAAGCCCACTGTAATAGAGACCTACCTGCTTGTCACCACCACAGTTGACTGTAGAGTGCCACAGGTGATTGCCAACTGATTGTATCCAAAGTTTCAGCATGCCACGTCCCCTCTTCTTAGCCTTGGCATTGAGCGCCTCTTTTAGCCCTGGATTCCTTAAAACATGTATAAATTAGAAAATCATCATTTATTTTTTACAATGCTAATATTTTGTAACGACCACCGATATGGAATGATATCTGAACAACTGTTACATGTAATCAGCCAATCACATGAGGGTCCTTCACTTACCTTTGACGACATGCCATGTGTCAAGTTCATTGACACACGAGTTGTAACAACAGCAACATCAAGTCCTTGATTGAGCAGTTAATCCAGTCCACGTTTGAAACCTATTGGCTCCATGCCAACCGAACTGGTGTCTTCAGTGACCTGAAGTAATGTTAGACAAGACCTAAGTAGTATAAAAAATCTAATTATGACATGTAGACAATCGTTTTGGGCTCTTACCAGCTCCTCTTTACTGCTCTGAATCAGATGTGGATGTTGATGTTGAACTGAGGCCAGAACTTGGAGAAAACCTGACATTCAAAGGTTCAGACTGCTCAATGCTGACCAAACTTGAGTCAAGGTCATCAGGTTCAACCTCTAATAAAAGCAATAGCATGAAAATGCATTTAGGGCAGAAATCTTACCCTATGAGACTCAGAGCCCGCTTTGTGTTGTGTTTTACCTTATCAGTAAATACACCCATTTGGTGACAACCCCTCTTTACATTGGTCAATATCCCGCTCCGGGAAACTGAGATGATATGAAGTGCCTTTCGTCTTTGCATCCTTGACAGATGCACATCCGAGAACGCAACAAGATTTAGGCATTGTGGGTTTTTCATTAATATATTTCTCATGGATAAGAATCATGACAAAGGTTCTTGAGACACAAAAAATAAAAAAGATTGTACCAGAGATAAAACCACACCCATCTCCGTTAGACCTGACTCTGTACCTTGGTCAAACCTGCAGAGTTTGGACATTGTAGGATTCTAAAAATACAATGAATCTATTTTCTGGTGGTCTTTCTCTGTGACTTTGTGGTATATTGGAAAAATTCAAATATGACCCAGTTGTGGATGATTAGTGGAGAGCCACTGTGGAATTTCCCTTTAAGAATAGCATAATAGTGTTATTTTGACAAACAACATGATGAGATGAGAATATGCGTAATCCTATTCTAACCACATCCATTTGACTTTAGCAAAGACTTTTATCGAGAGTGACTTACAGTCCTTGGCACTCATCCTTGGCTCTCCCCATACGCAAACTCATTATCTTATGAGGACTGATATTATTTTTAACATGTCTAGTGAATCCTGAGGCCACACCTCCAGTGCCAGAGGCCACGCCTCCAGCACCTGTGCTAGACACCACACATCCAGCACCTGTGCCAGAGGCCACACCTCCAGCACCTGTGCCAGAGGCCACGCCTCCAGCACCTGTGCCAGAGGCCACGCCTCCAGCACCTGTGCCAGAGGCCACGCCTCCAGCACCTGTGCCAGAGGCCACGCTTTCAACATCTGTGCCAGAGGCCACGCCTCCAACATCTGTGCCAGAGACTCTAACACCTGTGCCAGAGGCCAAACCTCCTCTATCTGCTACACTTGAGGCTGTGGCTCTGCCCCCAAATCTTCAGCCAGGACCAGCTGCTCCACCTCCACCCCTGTTGTCTTTTCCTGGCTGGCACTGAGAATACACAACTAAAATGGTTTTGAATAATCACACCTTTTGTCCCACAAAATTATTTTTAGTTAAATTAAAAAAAAATGCATTTTTTGAGATTAAATCTATATATTTGCTGTTAACGCACAGGAAAGCCTTAAGAAAAGTAATCTACTAGTCTAGCGATAAAAAATTAGATACATTTTCATAAAAGGAGTAATATTTTGGATGAGTGTGCTGGGGCAAGTGTATCTGTAATCTAGTATCTTCTGAAATTGAAGTGTACACTCTAGACATGAATTTCCCATCTTTTTTTTAATGAAAAAAATTATTTTGCAGAGTTCAAAGGCTGTGGGTGTGCTCACTGACCAATTTAATAGTGTTTGAAGGTTTCTAAGCCACGTGATGAAAAGCTATTGAATTAATAACTTTGTGGCATGTCAGTGATTGACGGTCCCTAACTATAAGCAGACAGCAGTGTACTTCGTCCGATACATCATGCTAATGTGTGGCTGAGTCGGGGAAAACAGGACAGATTTTGTGTGCTTGCTTGTCCCCTAGAAGATTAAACAAAGTCTATGATTTTAGAAACCAAATTCAAAAATTCGAAATTCACAGAGTTGATTAGAAAAAGGTCACAAGAACATGGAAAAAATAATAATAATACATGCGCATAAAGCAAATAATGAACTCTGGTCATAACCATATAATACTATAGTATATAATGCTCTACAGTAGTATGACAAATGAGAACACATATCTTGGATATGGACGATCACTCCTGCTAGCGCACATTTTAAACAGCACATGCAGAAGTCTATATTCACAAAACACTGTTAGCTCACCTTGCAAATGTTGATTCCATTGCTGTGTTTCACAGCTCGCAGAACAATCGGGCTGACAAAAAACACCCGTGGCTAGGGACGCCCCTGGCTGTGAGACCTAATTCTCCCAGATCTCATGCTTTCATGCCGCATCTCTTATTTTTTTACGCACAAATCCTCACGGCAGCCATCTGTCTATTTTCCAACAGTGAAAACAATAGACAATAAACAATAAACAATAAACACTGCAAGACTGAGTTTAACTTGATAACGCCCCGACTCAATAACAAACCTGTGGGTACTTCATTCATTCCCATGTTAACTTTACTTTAAGCATAACCCAATGATTTGTCTTATTGAATATACTTGCATTCTGTTTTAATTAACATATTGTGGCATACTTAAAAATACTTTCATTCCAGGTCTTAAATTGTTAGTGTGAACCAATGAACTGTTTAGTGAAATGTACTGTACACTAGCTCATGCTGCTACTTGTTATTGCATGCTGTTTGATCAATAGTAGTTAGGGGAAGAGATGTTAATGTACGACTAAGTTTATTAAACTCCAGATAATGTTGGCCAATGGCAGCCAAAGTCAATACATATATAACTAAATGCCTACCACTTATTATTTTATCTCCAAAACATTGTTTTCATGAATTTGGATAAATTTAATGTTGCTAAATTTAATGTTGGAATTGACCGGCCGTTCGGGAAAACTCCAGAACCTCCCGATGGCCTGTCCATCCCTGGTCGGATGTCATTTAAAGTGAGTGTAGATCATAGGCGTACACTCTGTAGTAGTAATCGTGCCTATGCCACATATTGCATAGTATACTATTATATCTGTTGCGCAGATCTCCTGTACTAGTTTTGTCAGCTAATGCTAATAATACAAAGGTTCTATGTTTCCTGTCCTAATAAACAACTCGACAGAAGACTCTTGCATCCTGCCTCCATTACTACATCGACAGTCTTCCATGCCAAGTCCCAGTACACGTTTACTTTCCATATATTGCACCTAAACAATGGCGTTATGGTAGTAACAAAACAAGCTGATATCATTGTCACAACGGTGAATTTAGTCCCGAAAGAATATCTTCAAATTACAGGATTTGAACTTGCAGTGACCAACCAATTCTGCTTGAGCCAAACCCACTCAGCCAACAAGCATATGATGTGACATAATACCATGTGATTGATGACGTTTGAGGCCTCTCAAGCTGAGCCCTCTCTTGGGCTCTGCTCAGTGGGACTGAGACTTGGGAGAGCCCATTTACGGAGAGCCTGTCCACTCCCAATTAAACCCCATTGTACCGAATTTGGTTGCAGTTCCACCAGAGTTCCACCAGGGGTGATCGCATGCAAGTGCAATATGAATGGGAGTCTATGGAGCTAGACAGCTAAATTTGTCTCTTTCGCCTGATTGTCGTTGAGAAATCTCAGATTTGATTTGTATTTTTCTAGTTCAACATGGATAATAGGTTGAAAGTTGAATGAACGAGTACTTATGTCCTTACAGTTTGAGTCGTTGTTGCCCATAACATGCTAGCTTTCTGCTAATGATTGCTGATTGGTCAGTGGACTGATTAGACCAGAGATCCAGCTTGATGGCATCCGAATCAGAATCGGCCCATCTACAGTCATTCTCTGGAATGTTACGTTGGAATTTTTCGCCCCAGTTCTTTTTTGTCCACAGCAACAAAATCAATTTGAGTACTTGTTGTGTTATTCTTGTGTTCAGGAATACAGTCTACATGGTACAGTATTACATGTATTGACAGGGAGAACCTGTCCGCTATGTTGTCTATGCTTCGAGAGAAATAAGGAAGTGACTCAGAGTTTGCCGTAAAGCAGAATCTCTGGTCGTACCTGTGTATGACATTGACATTCTAAAAGGCTTTTTAGAACAAAAAAGCAACTTTTAAAAAATCTAACACCCAGGAGTGTGTAAATTTTTTACCTCCCTGTTCAAATGCAACATTCAAATTACTTGACAAAAACCTACATCCTGAGAAAAGTGGATTTTAAGGGGTATATCTCAATAGACCTCCATTCATTCTGCACTCGCACGTGACCGCCCTCATATGGAACCAGAGTGGAACTGCAACCAGTTCAGAAGCCGGAAGTTTTCCGAGATTGGCAGTTCTCCCCTTATTCACAACTTTCTCTAACTCTGTCATTTCCCATGAACCGCTATGGCAACGTAGAACAAGCCGGTAACCAACTTCTGGTTTACATAGCCTGTAGCTACTGCTATCAGCTAAACACTTGGTTGGATTAGCAGGAGTCAGGAGTAGACTTACAACAATGCCACTGGCAAAATTATCACATCTCACAGATCCATACAACCATCTTAAAAGTACTGGTGATAGTACAGTTAAAGTGCCCCATCTAACTTAATGAAATGGGTAGACAATATGAAATTGTGGCCAGGCGTTAGCTATGTGGATATCCTTAATTATTTTGTCCTTAGTGAGGGTGTTGATGGTGAGACAATAAGAAATAATAAGAGCACAGAGGCTCACAACTATCTACACAGCAACAAAATCTAAACAATTCTGTGTACAAACTACGAAGAGTTTATTTTCCTTAAGGCTCAGGTCGAGCCTAGTCAGAGCATCAACAAGCCCAAACAACTTGCTTGGGTAATGACGAGGCATTGGAGCGATCCTGTAGCCATGATCCTGTAGCCATGAAGCAGCTGTCATTTGGAAGGTAGACATTGGTTGTTAGAGCGATCCTGTAGCCATGCAGCAGCTGTCATTTGGAAGGTAGACATAGGTTGTTAGAGCGATCCTGTAGCCATGAAGCAGCTGTCATTTGGAAGGTAGACATAGGTTGTTAGAGCGATCCTGTAGCCATGCAGCAGCTGTCATTTGGAAGGTAGACATTGGTTGTTGGAGCGATCCTGTAGCCATGCAGCAGCTGTCATTTGGAAGGTAGACATTGGTTGTTGGAGCGATCCTGTAGTCATGAAGCAGCTGTCATTTGGAAGGTAGACAT
>JACXGM010031256.1:0-13015 GCA_016801145.1 Umbra pygmaea
GCTGGAAGGAGGCCTCGGGGAAGACCCAGGACTAGGTGGCGAGATTATATCTCCAACCTGGCCTGGGAACGCCTCGGGATCCCCCAGTCGGAGCTGGTTAATGTTGCTCGGGAAAAGGACGTTTGGGGTCCCCTGCTGGAGCTGCTGCCCCCGCGACCCAATCTCGGATAAGCGGATGAAGATGGATGGATGGATGGATGGATGGATGGATATTTTAATAATACGGTTTTAGTCGGTTATAGATTTCTAATAACGGTGTTCATCTATAACCATCGGTCTCATGGTTATTTAATAACCATCACACCCCTAGTCACAACTTGTGTTGGAGAGCAAAGCTACAGGACAGTAGCTGGTATAAATACAGGATGGATAAGACAGAAGGACAAAGCCAGAGCTTAACCATGAAATGTAAAGAAAATCTGACTGCACATTCCCTGTTTGTGAGTTAGCTTGACTGTATCATCTGGTGATGGTGATTTCAGTGATGTCTTGTGTCTGTAGGTTGTGGTTGTGTAGCTTTGCGGCCTGTATGTTTTTGTTTTGTGTGTAAAATTAGCAACCAGCTAGCGTAGCTAACTATCAACAAACCAAACTAGCTAGCAAGTAACTTTAGCCAATTGGACTCCTGTACTAGTAAATTGACAATGACTGTTACCATTGTTGAAGCATTTTAAATCTGACTTATACATTTTCAGGTCTCTGGTAAGTATATATTTCTATTATTATGATATGTCAACTTACTCTTTGATTACCTTTATTGATTGACTCAACTAATAATGCTATTGAGAAGTGTGTCTGTGTCTTTGTGTCTGTGTCTTTGTGTCTGTGTCTTTGTGTCTGTGTCTTTTTGTCTGTGTCTGTGTCTGTGTCTGTGATGGACGCAAGGATTGGCCAATAAAAAAAAGTCAGTTGCTGCGAGGTCTGATGTCCTGTGACTAGCTAGTGCATTAGCCAGGAGCAGTAAAACAGGTAGCAAGTTAGAATAATTCTATTTTTTCTGGTCAGCCTAGGGGCACATTTGCCACTTTGGCCAAAAGAATGATGACAGTTTTGAATGGAATGTCCAACAAGCTCATATGGGTGTGAGGGTCAGGTGTCTACATAATTTTGGCGATATGTTGTACATACACAGTTCCATATACGGTACAAACATGCTGTTTCTCAGAATATTATGTTGCCAGGTTGTTCCTGTTTTCATCCCTTGGTATGTCCCTTCTCTGCTTCCTGTATGGTGTCATGTCTTTTCTTCTCATTGTGGTTTCTTATGGCCATAGACCTGCCCATCATTCCTGAGCAACTGTGAGGGACTTTTATACGTACTGTCTGTGATCTATATTCAATTGCCCTATAGGTTGTAGCTCTTGTAGTTCTAGACTATATTCAGTGGTGCTTGAAAGTTTGTGAACCCTTTTATAATTTTCTATTTTTCTGCAGAAATGACCTAACACATATTTTCACACACATTCTAAAAGTAGATAAAGAAAACCCAATTAAACAAATGAAACAATGTTATAGTTATTTATTTATTTATTTATTGAGGACAATGATCCATTATTACAGATCTGTGAACCTTTAGGATAAGCAGTTAATTTGAAGGTGAAATTAGTCTGGTGTTCTCAATCAAAGGGATGAAAATGGGCACACTGTTTTATTTAAAGAACAGGGAACCTCAAAGTTTGATTTTCACAACAGGTTTGTAGATGTGTACCATGGCACGAACAAACGAGATTTCTGAGGATCTCAGAGAAAGAGTTGTTGATGCTCATCGGGTAGGAAAAGTTACAAAACCATCTCTAAAGAGTTTGGACTCCACCAATCCACAGTGAGACAGATTGTGTACAAATGGAGGACATTGAAGACCATAGTTACCCTCCTCAAGAGTGGTCGAATAAGAAAGATCACTCCAAGAGCAAGGTGTTTAATAGTCCACAATGTCACAAAGGAACCCAGGGTAACTTCTAATAAACTAGAGGCCTCTTTCACATTGGCTAAAATCCCCCGGGAGCTAGTTACCCCATAGAAGTGGGGGGGGGGGGGCAGTTGCCCCAGCACACTCAACCAACATAATTGCTACAGTACTTTACTGAAAAAGTATCACATATTTTCTCTCTAGGCCAGTGGATTATTTTCCTTAAAGTTTATTCGATTGTGCGTTAAAAACAAATATATAGATCTAACATCTACAATGTTTGGAAAATATGAAAAATCATCAATTTACAGTCAAAAAATATTTGGGGAATATCTGTAAAAGTACTGATTAGACAAAGAACCCTTTTAGTTGTGCATAATCAGTGCCAGCCAGGGAAAGGGTTGAGGGATACATTTGCTGACATGTTGTGGGCACTATGTGAAATAAAGAGGGGGCAGATACTCCTGGGGGCTATTTACCCCATCTTACCCTACATATTTGACTATTTACTCACACAGGACTTATATTTGTTGAACATCCCAGTATTTTACCATTCATTAATTGACACACACTGTTCATTTTTTTATTCGCTCCCAAGACAGTTTAACACTGCCAGGGTTGCAACTAAAAGAGTACGGCAAAAATGGTCTTACATAATGAATGATCAGCATTCATCTAAGCATCACATAGGTTTAATGGAATACACAGTTGTAATTAGTCAGATCTAGTTGTGCCTTAATGATGGTAATTAGTCAGATCTAGTTGTGCCTTAATGATGGGGCAGTGATATTGATGAGCCTCAACTGACATATGTACAGTCTGCAATGATATGTCAGCTTTCCTTCATGTTTTTGGCAGCAGCAACGTGTTGCTTTACACCTGGATTATGTTTTTATAGTCTTCATATTTCTCTAAAATGATTGTAAGCTGCTCTTGAGTTGTGACACTATGGTAGGAGTCAGACGCAGGATAACTGAGTCTAGTTCACACTGAATGTTTATTTACGAAGAACTGATGCTGAAAACAATTAACGAGGCACCCAAGCCTAACGGTGCAGAAATGTACATTAGGCAAAATGCCTTACATGGTTAGTAAGTTGCCGGCTACTCCGGGTATAGAATAAACAGTCTCTGGAAGGTAGTAAACCCCTCATACTCAAATCTGGCCCTCCAATCCAGGTCCAGGTTGATTTAAACCCTCTAATCCAGCATTTATTTAGACCTGGGGCACCAGGAGGGTGCAATTAATGATGAGGTAGAACACAAAACCAGCAGGATCTGGTCCTCGTAGGGTAAAAGTTGAATGTCCCTGTAGTAAGTCCTCGTGATTATAGATGAACTTACCAGCAGGGGGCGATCCAGACCGTGGAGTCGGAGTTGTTACGTGAGTGCACACGCCGCCCCTTCGCACACCGCCCCAACCTGGGTTGATTACCGCTGCTGTGACAACTCGTATGCGGATTGCGGTTGTAAGGCTTAGTGAAGCCCGGAAACGTTTGGTTGCAGTTATCGCTGCAAAAGGGGGTCACACCAGGTACTGAAAGCAAAGGTTCACATACTTTTGCCACTCACAGATATGTAATAATGGATCATTTTCCTCAATATATAATGACCAGGTATAATGTTCTTGTCTCAATTGTTTAATTGGGTTCTCTTTTGTCAACTTTTAGGACTTGTGTGAAAATCTGATGATGTTTAAGGTGATATTTATGCAGAAATAGACAATTTTAGAGGGTTTACAAACTTTCAACCACCACTGTAGGTAATGAGTTCTAGCTGTAATGTAGATGGATATAGTTGCATAGGATATAGTTGCATAGGATATAGTTGCATAGGTTATAGTTGCATAGGATATAGTTGCATAGGATATAGTTGCATAGGATATAGTTGCATAGGATATAGTTGCATAGGTTATAGTTGCATAGGATATAGTTGCATAGGATATAGTTGCATAGGTTATAGTTGCATAGGATATAGTTGCATAGGTTATAGTTGCAGAGGATATAGTTGCAGAGGATATAGTTGCAGAGGATATAGTTGCAGAGGATATAGTTGCAGAGGATATAGTTGCAGAGGATATAGTTGTACATTACTCAGCATAAATGAGTACTCCCCAACAGATGTCTCAGAAAATCATCTCTCTCTTTAGAATCAATACTTTCCATGAAATCCTATACAATAAAATATTCCAGCAACTCTGGTTTATTGGTTGCAAATGAGTCAGTACAAAACAACAAAACCGAAAGTTATTAACAAAGTGATTTATGACCATGGTGCAAAATGGGTGTCGTCCACAAAGAAATACACTGCTAAAGCCCATGCACAAAAAGTCCATTTAGCAATTGCCAGGGCCCATGTTGACAAAAGTGAAGAATATTGGGACTCCATACTTTGGACAGATGAGACTAAGGTTAATAATATTGGAACTGATGTCATCCAAACTTTATTGTGTCACAAGGGGAAAGAGTACAATGAAATATACATGGTACCCACAGTAAATCATGGTGGTGGCATTGTTATTCTGTGGGGATGTATGAGTGCTGCAGGTGTTGGGGAATTGCACTTCTACTAGGGCATCATGAATTCACAGATGTATTGTGAAATACTGAAAGAGAAGATGCTACCATCTCTCCATCCTGTGTCACCATGCACTCTTTCAACATGATAATGGCCCTAAACATACATCCAAGGCCACTGCTGCATCTCTGAGGATAACAGGGTGAAAGTGATTCAGTGGCTAAATATGTCACCTGACCTCAACACAACAGAACACCTATGGGGAGTTTTGAAAAGACGGGCCGAGCGTCATTCTCCATTCAGCATCCAGGTCCTGAAAGAGCTCATTCTCCATCCAGCATCCAGGTCCTGAAAGAGCTCATTCTCCAAGAATGGAGAAATCTAGATGTTCACGCCACCTCCAGAGGAGTTAGTGCTGTCCTTAAAAATCACGGCCACACAAAATATCAGTTTTGGTTGACCTTGTTGTAGGGTGTACTCATTTTTGCAACACCTCATTTGCATAACATTTATTATTTTCTTATCCCAATGATGTTGGTGACTAAACTTCTATGGTCTTAAACGCAAATGTTTCACAGAACAGAAAATTGTTCTGGTGTTTACTGAGATTTTGATACAAATCTTAACTTTCAAAGGGGGTGTACTCATTTACTCATTTAGGTGATAATCATGGTTATATCTGTATAGGTGATATTCATAGATGTAACTGTATAGGTGATAATCATGGTTATATCTGTATAGGTGATAGTATTTGTTTTAATGGTGTAGGTTATAACTAGTTGTGTGATCGCTGAATCCTTAAATGTAAAAGTAAAGTCTCTAACTATATGAATGATTGTTTAGGTTAAATCTGTATTAGTGATAGTCGTATTCACAACTGTGTATGTATAATAATGTAAATAATAGATGTGGTTAAAAATGTAAACTTAGGCTTACATCTGTGGTTACAAATATCTTTAAACTGTCAACTTCAATGGTTAGTTCTCAGAAAGGAGAGATTGTACTATAGCTTTGGTTATCACACTAAACTGATGCCTGTGACCTGGTTTTAGAAAACATCTTGGTTCAACTTGTCTTGTTATGTTGCAGGTTGCTGCAGGTGCGTCTGGAGAAGGAGGAGTTTGAGGAGGAGCTGATTGACCTACAGGAGAGGGTCAACACCATGAAACAGCAGATACCAGATACCAGTCATACAGAAACACTCAACCAGGTGTGCGCACACACACACGCACATGCACACACACACACGCACACAGTCAACCAGGTACGCACACACACAACCAGGCGTGCGACGCACACAACCAGGCGTGCGACACACACAACCAGGCGTGCGACACACACAACCAGGCGTGCGACACACACAACCAGGCGTGCGACACACACAACCAGGCGTGCGACACACACAACCAGGCGTGCGACACACACAACCAGGCGTGCGACACACACAACCAGGCGTGCGACACACACAACCAGGCGTGCAAACCTCTGATCATATGTGTCATTTCCCTGTTAGGAGCTGCAGAGTTTGCGTGCCAGTTTGCAGCAGGCCCAGTCAGAAACTGATAAGAAAAGGGTGGAACTTGATAAAAAGGTGATGGAGATCATCTCCCTAAAGAAGGCCAAGCAGGAGCAGGAGGCGGAGCTCAAATATGAGATGGAAAGGCTGAGGGACCAATCAAATCGAGACAAAGATGACCTGGCCAAGGCCCAGGTGAAAATCAAACAGGTGTGTTGTGTATTTCGAGCATCCTGGCCGTTCTAGACACCTCTGTTCCATTTATCATCCCTCTGGCCTTCATCCCCCCTGTCATCCATGCCCTCAGCTTCCCGACCCGTCATTGCTGTCAGGTCTGCAGACCCAGCTGACTGAGGCTGGTGACCTCAGAGACCGACTGAGAGAGAAGGTCTCCATTACGGAACAGGAGCTACAGTCAAACACAGAGCAGCTGGCCAGGACCCAGGCAGAACTAAATGCTCTCAGAAACACGCAGCAGGAGAGCGAGGAAGCTAACACACGCCTCAAGGAGAAACTGTCACGTTTGGAGGTTTGTCACACACATTTTGAATTAGGATTGATATTGTCAGTAGTTTAGACTAACGTCTATTGCTAGCAGGTGCTGTGTCTATCCATATTTTATCCATATTTTTGTGTGTCACACCCCCCATATCCCCCAGGCCAAGCTGGTGTCCAGCGCGTCAGAGAGCACCGAGGCCGAGCTGTCCCTCCAGGCGGAGGTGAGAGGGCTGAGGCTGGAGCTGGACGAGGCCAAAAGGGGAGCATCTCGGCTGGGCCATGACCACCTGCAGCTCAGCCAGCGCCTGGAGGACATGGAGAAGGAGAGGGACAGGCTGGCACTGGCTAACACCCAGCTGGAGGAAAAGAGGGGCCAGCAGGAGAAGGCTCTTGACAAACTCAGTAAAGAGGTAAAGAGGATGAGGCTAGCTACACTTTCACCATCTGTAATAGCATTGAACTTCTGGATTTACAACATCTACAATGTGCAGACTGAAGTATTTATTTCTGTGTCCTGTGCAGTTTGAGTCTCTGTTCCGGACGTCTGGTGAGGAGGCGCAGGCTCTCAGGGCCCAGCTGGAGGAACAGAGGGAGAAATCTCGCAGGGAAGTGCAAGATGCCCAGCGTCATGGCAGCGACAGACTGGCTGAGCTAGAGAAGACCCAGAGTTCCCTGCGGAGGCTGGAGGATGAGGTCGGGGGAGGAGGGGAGAGCATCATCAGAAGGTGATGGTGTATGTGTGCTATTTTAACGTGAAACCCACCTGTGTGTGTGTTTTCCAGGTGTCCCGTCAGAAGAAGGAGCTGCTCTCTGTGCAGGAGGAGAGGGACAATGCTAAACTGGACAAGGAGCTGCTCGTCAACAGGCTGCGCCACCTGGAGGCAGAGGTGGAGAGCAGCAAGGGCAGCCTGGCAGACCGGAGCAGGGAGCTGCGCAGCGCCGAGGACAAGATTAAGCGTCTGGAGATGGAGATTGAGGAGGAGAAGGGAACTGTGGAGCTCCTCACTGACCGAGTCAGCAGGAGCAGAGACCAGGTACACACACACACACACACACACACACACACAATTGTGTACAGCTAACATTGTGGGGACCACCCATAACCTTGTGTTTGTTCCCTCTGTGTATAGATAGACCAGCTGCATTCAGAGCTGATGCAGGAGAGGTCCTCCAGACAGGATCTTGAGTTGGATAAGAATGCCCTGGAGAGACATGTATGTTCCTGTCAGCTCTTTGGGTCAGGGACGAGGGGCAAGTGGTACAGGAGCCCTGTCTTCATTGAACACCCTGTGTTTCTGGCTCTCTTTATCCAACTCTGTCTTTGTCCCTCTGTTTTTCTCCAGATGAAGGAGTTGAGGACCAGGGTGGCTGATATGGAGGGTCAGTCTCGCTCCTCGGTAGGAACTGCTCAGCTGGAGGTGAAACTCCAGGAGTTGGAGGAGCGACTCCATAATGAGGAGAGGTACAGTACACACTAGGGATGCAACCACACCACTTATTCCAGATACTAATCAAAGTATCAATCCTATACCAGCGTTTTAATGCTACAAAATGTAAAACTTGCATCCACCCACTGTGCTGTCAGATTTAAAGTGACGGTTCTGAGTAATTTAACCCTAGGGTCCTTTGCACCTTGACCTCGAACCAAACAATTTTTTTCCTTGTTATAACATTGGGAAAGGAGCTAGCGCGATCAGACGAATGGCTTAGTGCAGACGCTAATGGAACCAAGGGTGTATCTCATAAATAACCCCACTAAAAAACCCTGGAATGGTACTTAACTTCTACAGTAGTACAAATAGGTTCTGTACTTAATAAAACGAGGCATTGGAAAGTTTGTCACTTTAATAAGAGACGTAGGACACGTGTCTGAACTGGGAATGTCTGTAGTAAAGCTAATTGCAGTGAAATCATTCAGCAAATCCAAAAGGTAAAATAGTTTTTGACACATTGCATCAGCTAGGCTGGTGGATGCCCAAATTTGACCAGCCACTATTGTTCATCCGACAACATTTCACATTTGGTGGTGCTAAACTTTTCTAACACTTAATTAATGCCACACTATTGGCTGAATCAGCTTTTAATTTTACTTTCGTAAATTAATTAGAGAATAATCTGTTTGGAAAAGTCTGAGATTACTAATGAAATAATCTAAGCACTGGCTATATTAGCTCCCATCAAATCTACAAGTAGATGCGTCTTCAGCAATGGAACCAAACACAATAAAACACAAATTATGAATAGTAAACTTTATTATTAACAGATAATATGGTTTAACAACAGATTCCAATTCAATTAAATTTGTCCTATAGAAGTCGAACAGCCTCCGGGTACATTTGTGTGTTTGTGCGTATGATTCTCTCTCTGGTAAAACGAGAGCGCCTCTTATCAGAATCCAATCATAAATGCTGACTCAACGAACACCCTCGCCTTGTTTTTACTGACAGCAGAATCTTCAAATGAGCACTAAGCATTCCGCTCTGTGTGCTTGAATTGTTACTTTGCCAACTTTCTAAACACGTTTTGTTCTCGATATTCTCTGCATTTACTTCATCTAGCCTGCTGGTGCTGACCCAGCAGAAAGGCTCTTATTCTGGGGAGCTAACTATCTTTTTTCATCTGTACTGCACTATACTGTATATCTACAGTATGGTACTGCTGTTCAGGCTGGATTTCTCACTGTCATCAATATCCATCCATGCATCCTAAAGTTAGTTCTGTTAAATTCAATTATAGATGCACCTCAACAAACATGTAATTTTTGTCAAATCTGAGACAATAATTCTTTTAAAGTAATAACAAACAATAGAGTTTATTATACGTTTACAGTTCACTGGCCACTGTAGCTGGTAGATTAGGCTAAAGACGGTACACGCAATGTCAAAAAGCACTTGCATCCTTTCCCTTCCTGTTTGGTTAGCGAGAACATGAATTCATTTTACTTTTCAGTATTTTTTTTACCTTTGATGCTGTCAGTTGGTAGTTTTTACGTTATAATTGACTTAGAACCTTAAAATGTAAACTTTTCGTAGGCTAATACTTTGGCAGAGGAAAGACATAAAAAGGTTACATTTTTTTTGCTCTTAAAATAGATTATAGCCATTTTGTATGCAGCCTAATTTTCCTCAACATTCATATTCCACTATTTATTGTTAATGGAGTAAGGATACATGTACAATAATGGCTATCTTTGTTTGCATTCTGAACAACCTGTCACTACACGGACTTGTCTTTACTGCACCTTATTGGTTCATTACGTAGACCATATGCCGATATTCAATCCCTTATTTTTGGCCAGTATCAGACACATTTCTTATCTTATCGGAACTGTGCATCCCTACTACACACATCTGATCACATAATATGCTAAGTGTAGTGGACAATATGCTCAATCTGGACAATACGTTTAGTGGACAATATGCTCAAATGCTTATTGACACATTTTGATCTCTGACACTAAATATATTTTGCTTAAAATACAATTTTGACAACACAAATCTCAAGAGCTAGCTGCCTATTCAGAGGCTTGCGCTTCCAGCAAACTGAGGTTTTAGCCTTTGGTGAAACTAGGCTACGATATGCTTGTTAAGTTCTGCATTGCATTACACACTACAAGTCCTACAGTGCACCACACCAAAAACTACAAGCCCTACACATCCTACAGTGCACTACTAGGTGTCTGGTTAGACTCCTCACTCTCCTTCCAGATCCACATTAACCATCTTAAATCCAAAATTAAATCTAGGATTGGCTTCTGTACCAAGGCTTCCTTTACTCTCCCTACCAAACATGCCCTTGTGAAAATGACCATCCTACCAATACTAGACTTTACAGAACTGCCTCAAACTCTTTCCTTAAGAAATTAGATGCAGTATACCACAGTCCAATTTTGTCACTAACGCCATACATAAAACCCATCATAGCAACCTCTATGTGCTAGTCGGACGGTCCTTGTTACACACTCTGCACCTAACTCACTGGTATCATCTCATATACAAGTCCTTACTTGGCAAAACTCCACTTTACCTAAGCTCACTAATCTCCAGAGCTTTACCCACTCTCAACCGCCCAAGCAGGTGTACTGTATCTCTTCGGTTGCCACAAAAGCCCACACCTCATTTGGCCGCCTGTTTCTGATTCTCAGCTGCTAATGATTGGAATAAACTACAAAAATGCCTGAAGCTGGAGTCCATCGTCTCCCTCACTACCCTTTTATAGTATTACTCTCAGATCTACTGACTGACATTGTACATGTTGACTCTACCCCCTCTACTTGTCCGTTTATGCCCTAGTGTCTTCATCAAAGCCTTAGCGCATCTTGCACATGCTCACACGCACAGCTGTCTTTGTATAATTAGCACATTACTAATTTGTTAGCCATGATCATTATGTTACCTAATCTAGTGTTGTTTTTTAACTGCCACTTTACATTTCAAATAATCTACCTCTCTATTTTAGACTCTATTTGCACTGTCTGTACAGTATGTCTTTTCCTACCATTTACACTCACCTAAAGGATTATTAACCTTATATATATATACACACTCACCTAAAGGATTATTAGGAACACCATACTAATACTGTGTTTGACCCCCTTTCGCCTTCAGAACTGTCTTAACTCTACGTGGCATTGATTCAACAAGGTGCTGAAAGCATTCTTTAGAAATGTTGGCCCATATTGATAGGATAGCATCTTGCAGTTGATGGAGATTTGTGGGATGCACATCCAGGGCACGAAGCTCCCGTTCCACCACATCCCAAAGATGCTCTATTGGGTTGAGATCTGGTGACTGTGTGGGCAATTTTTGTACAGTGAACTCATTGTCATGTTCAAGAAACCAATTGGAAATGATTCGAGCTTTGTGACATGGTGCATTATCCTGCTGGAAGTAGCCGTCAGAGAATGGGTACATGGTGGCCATGAAGGGATGGACATGGTCAGAAACAATGCTCAGGTAGGCCGTGGCATTTAAATGATGGCCAGTTGGCACTAAAGTGTGCCAAGAAAACATCCCCCAAACATTACACCACCACCACCAGCCTGCACAGTGGTAACAAGGCATGATGGATCCATGTTCTCATTCTGTTTACGCCAAATTCTGACTCTACCATCTGAATGTCTCAACAGAAATCAAGACTCATCAGACCAGGCAACATTTTTCCAGTCTTCAACTGTCCAATTTTGGTGTGCTCTTGCATATTGTAGCCTCTTTTTCCTTTTTGTAGTGGAGATGAGTGGTACCCGGTGGGGTCTTCTGCTGTTGAAGCCCATCTGCCTCAAGGTTGTGCGTGTTGTGGCTTCACAAATGCTTTGCTGCATACCTCGGTTGTAACAAGTGTTTATTTCAGTCAAAGTTGCCCTTCTACCAGTTTGAAGCAGTCGGCCCATTCTCCTCTGACCTCTAGCATCAACAAGGCATTTTCGCCCACAGGACTGCCGCATACTGGATGTTTTTCCCTTTTCACACCATTCTTTGTAAACCCTAGAAATGGTTGTGCGTGAAAATCCCAGTAACTGAGCAGATTGTGAAGTACTCAGACCGGCCCGTCTAGCACCAACAACCATGCCACGCTCAAAATTGCTTAAATCACCTTTCTTTCCCATTCTGACATTCAGTTTGGAGTTTAGGAGATTGTCTTGACCAGGACCACACCCCTAAATGTATTGAAGCAACTGTCATGTGATTGGTTGAGTAGATTATTGCATTAAGGAGAAATTGAACGGGTGTTCCTAATAATCCTTTTGATGAGTGTACATGTGTGACTGAATATTTTTACTTAGTGAAACTTCATGTGTAATTTTATGTTGCCTTGCACCTTGTGTCTTGTTATGGCCAGGTCACAATTGCAAATTGTGAAAGTGTTCTCAATCGGATTATCTTGTTAAATAAAGGTGAAAATAAAATAAAACAAAAATAATAAAAACATTTTTTTTAAAACTACACACTACACATCCCACCATGCACCACATCAAAAACTACAAACCCTACACTTCCCACAGTGCACTATAAGTTTGTAATCTTTTTATAAAAATACTGCAATAATATATAAGTACCAATTCAAGTGTGCATGCGTGTGTTAGGGAGAAGAACTCTTTTCTGTCATCTCAGCGTCGCCTAGAGAGGAGAGTGAAGGAGCTCAACATCACCCTGGATGAAGAGAGACATCAGCAACAAGAGCAACGAGATCAGGTACACACACACACACACACACACACACACACACACACACACACACACACACACACACACACACACCAGCAACAAAAGCAATGAGACCAGGTACACACACACAATGTCAAAAGACCCTCTGCATCACTTGTTTGTGTTTGCTTGTGTGCAGCTGTCCCTACGTGTGAAGGCATTGAAGAGACAGGTGGACGAGGGGGAGACTGAGGTGGAGCGTCTGGAGGCTCTAAGGAGGAAGGCCCAGAGGGAGGTGGAGGAGCAGGTGGAGCTAAAGGAGGCCTTGCAGGGCAGGGTCACAGCACTAGAGACTGAACTCAAGTAAGAGTGAGCGGGGTCACCAACCCTGCCCCCACCTGTTCCCTCTTCTGTACCAACCCTGCCCGCCCCC
>JACXGM010031257.1:0-13015 GCA_016801145.1 Umbra pygmaea
TGCATTTGTGAATTTTCTGTGCTTTTAAATTTTTGTGTGTGCATTTGTGAATTTTCTGTGCATTTGTGTATCCTGTGTGTGTATTTATGAATCATGTGTGTGCATGTATGTATCATGTGTGTGCATGTATGAATCCTGTGTGTGCATATGTGAATGTATTGTGTGCATTTATCTTTATTGAGACTGTTTTAGCTCCATACGCAAGGGACTGTTAACAAAGTGCATCACCAGATTTTGCACACAGGTCATAAATTCAATAACTCCCTGATCACATGACCTAGATAATTCATATCAATGTAGTATCCTTTAAAGGGATTGGCCACACATTGCTCACCATTTAGTCTATTAAAAAACTGTTGTAAACTTTTTAACAAGTTGATATAAGTGCAAATAAGGCTTTAAAAATCAATAGGTTCAAGGTCACATGACCTAGGACTAGGTAGTTCAAATCAAGGTAGTATCTTTCAGAGTGACAGGCCACACATTGCACAGCCTGTAGTATTCATAAACAAGTTGATATAAATGCTAGAAACACTTTGAAATTCAATAGCTTTGAGGTCACATGACCTAGATAATTCAAATCAAGGTAGTATCTTTCAGAGTGACAGGCCACACATTGCACAGCCTGTATTATTCATAAACAAGTTGATATAAATGCTAGAAACGCTTTGAAATTGAATAGCTTTGAGGTCACATGACCTAGGTAATTCAAACCAAGGTAGTAAAAACAGCATTGATTTGAGTGAGCCATTATGCCAGATATGTTATTGCATGACTTCAAACATTTACCCCCCAGTGTAGCGGATGGCCTTCTGAGATCTACTCGCCAACCTGATGTGCATCCCACAAATCTCCATCAACTGCAAGATGCTATCCTATCAATATGGGCAAACATTTCTAAAGAATGCTTTCAGCACATTGTTGAATCAATGCCACGTAGAATTAAGGCAGTTCTGAAGGCGAAAGGGGGTCAAACACAGTTTTCGTATGGTGTTCCTAATAATCCTATAGGTGCGTGTATATTACCCATTTCAGAAGACCTTGAAATGGGCAATATTTGTAGTTAAACATTTTCATTATTATTATTTTTACATACTAATTTATCAATATTTAGGCGTTTTTCAAAATTCTACACACAGTTCACATAACCAACTTTCAGTGTTGCACAGCAATTTCACATCCAAAATGCACTAAAACTACCAAAACAATTCATACGTCACAAATCAAATCAACTCATTCTTCCATAACACTAGCAACAGTTGTCACCCAACATCACTCATAAAACAATAACCTAAGCAACACAAAGAACATTTTATTTCTTTAAAAAACAAGAATGAGCCCTCTCCGAATTATTCAGACATGATGCACTATGCTTTATTATGTTGTATGTCATTCTTTTGCATTGAGCAATTCCAAAACACAAGATTTTCTATAGGCTCCAGGGGCCTATACTATGAAGCAAGTTCAACATGCCCTGGATTTCTTTTCATTCCCTGGCTTCACTGAACCTAACAATTGCGATCTAAATAAGAGATGTCACGACGGTAGTTATCAATTCGTTAAATCAACCTAGGATTTCCCAACCTAGTGATGAGTGCGTTCACATAAAAGGGGTGGTGTGTGCACTATCGAACCAATCGCAGACACGGAGTCTATGAGAGCCGCATATTTAGCTCAACTGTAGAAAATTATAATTTTATAGAAATATAAAGAGCATAAAAATATAATCCAGACAAAGCAGGAGGGAAAACTGGGAAAAAATTGCCAACTGTGTATTTATAAATGCCTCAGGCTCATCGATATCACTAACTATAACTATGATTGTGTATTCCATTAAACCAATGTGTTGCTTAATGCTGATCGTGTATAACAATTTTATTTATCGTATTCTTTCATTTGCAACCCTGACCGTTTTAAACGGTCATGGGAGCACATACAAAATGTACAGTGTCCATCCATCCATTTTCGTCCGCTTATCTGGGATCGGGTCGCGGGGGCAGCAGCTCCAGCAAGGGATCCCAAACGTCCTTTTACCAAGCCACATTAACCAGCTCCGACTGGGGGATCCCAAGCCGTTCCCAGGCCAGGTTGGAGATATAATCCCGCCACCTAGTCCTGGGTCTTCCCCGAGGCCTCCTCCCAGCTGGACGTGCCTGGGACGCCTCCCTAGGGAGGCGCCCAGGGGGCATCCTTACCAGATGCCCAAACCACCTCAACTGGCTCCTTTCGATGCAAAGGAGCAGCGGCTCTACTCTGAGATCCTCACGGATAACTGAGCTTCTCACCCTATCTCTAAGGGAGACGCCCGCCACCCTCCTGCGGAAACCCATTTCGGCCGCTTGTACCCTGGAACTCGTTCTTTCGGTCATGACCCAGCCTTCATGACCATAGGTGAGGGTATGAACAAAAACTGCCCGGTAGATTGAGAGCTTTGCCTTCTGGCTCAGCTCTCTTTTCGTCACAACGGTGCGATATAATGAGTGTAATACCGCCCCCGCTGCGCCGATTCTCCGACCAATCTCCTGGTCCATTGTCCCTCACTCGCGAACAAGACCCCAAGGTTTTTGAACTCCTTCACTTGGGGTAAGGACTCATCCCCTACCTGGAGTAGGCACTCCATCGGTTTCCTGCTGAGAACCATCGCCTCAGATTTAGAGGGGCTGATCCTCATCCCAGCCGCTTCACACTTGGCTGCGAACCGATCCAGTGAGTGCTGAAGGTCACAGGCCGATGATGCCGTCAGGACCACATCATCTGCAAAAAGCAGCAATGAGATCCTCAGCCCACTGAACTGAAACCCATCCCCACCCCGACTACGCCTCGATATCCTGTCCATAAATACTACAAACAGGATTGGTGACAAAGCGCAGCCCTGGCCCTCACCCCATACTCCCGCAGCACCTCCCAAAGTATCTCCTGGGGGACCCCGTCATACGTCTTCTCCAATTCCACAAAACACATGTAGACAGGATAGGCATACTCCCAGGCCCCCTACAGGATCCTTGCGAGAGTAAAGATCTGATCCGTTGTTCCACGACCAGGACGGAATCCACATTGTTCCTCTTCAACCTGAGGTTTGACTATTGGCCGAACCCTCCTTTCAGCACCATAGAGTAGACTGTACCAGGGAGGCTGAGAAATGTGATACCCCTGTAATTGGCACACACCCTCTGGTCCCCCTTTTTGAACAGGGGAACCACCACCCCAGTCTGCCACTCCTTTGGCACTGTCCCAGACTTCCATGCAATGTTGAAGAGGCTTGTCTGCCAAGACAGCCCCTCCACACCCAGAGCTTTCAGCATTTCTGGACGGATCTCATCAATCCCTGGGGCTTTGCCACTGTGGAGTTGTTAGACTACCTCAGTGACTTCCACCAGGGAAATTGACAACAATCCCCCATCATCCGCTAGCTCTGCCTCTAATATAGAGGGCAAAGAAGTAGGATTCAGGAGTTCCTCAAAGTGCTCCTTCCACCGCACTATTACCTCCTCAGTTGAGGTCAACAAAGTCCCACCCTTACTGTATACAGCTTGGATGGTTCCACGCTTTCCCCTTCTGAGGTGGCGGACAGTTTTCCAGAAGCACTTTGATGCCGACCGAAAGTCCTTCTCCATGTCTTCTCCGAACTTTTCCCACACCCGCTGCTTTGCCTCTTTCACAGCAGAGGCTGCAGCCCTTCAGGCCTTTGGTACCCTGCAACTGCTTCTGGAGTTCTCCGGGATAACATATCCCGGAATGACTCCTTCTTCAGTGAGACGGCTTCCCTGACCACCGGTGTCCACCACGGTGTCCGTGGGTTACCGCCCCTTGAGGCACCCAAGACCCTAACACCACAGCTCCCCACCGCAGCTTCAGCAATGGAGGTTTTGAACATTGTACACTCGGGCAATGTACATTGTGTGTAAATTAATTAATGTGAAAATACTTTGTTGTTCAACAATTTCTGTAGGAGTAAATAGTAAATGTATTTATTGTCTCTACAGTGAAAAGGGATACATTGATGTTGGGCCATATCAAACAGACCATACATTAAAATACCTGTCACAAACAAATGCAACACTATGCATAAAATCTGTGGAACTTTAAGCGCACAACTTCAATATATTTTACTGTACTGGCACATACCGCTCAAGAAGCTGACAAAGAATTGTCACTCCCTCCATCACTCCCTCCGCTGAGAATCTATATTTCATAAAGATTCTCATCAGAGAAAGCCAATGGCGACTCCCAGAATGGTGACCCATTTTTCAACCGAGAATTAAATGGTCAGTAGGCGGTGCTTTTGGTCAGGTTAATCAGTTATCTCGACTATAACCTGCTCCAGAGCAGGTTAGGTTCGCAGCATAAATTACCATGGCGATGTAAGCCGGTAACAGGTGACTCAACGTCGTGATACTGAAAACCCAGGGTTAAACCTGAAGTAACCTAGATAACCCCAAAATCTTGCTTCATAGTATAGGCCCTAGGGATATTCAAATCACTCACACACTGTCTGTTAACGTTACTGTTAACTGTTAACGTTAAAAACAGGTGTTTGATGGCTTTACGTCATAGGCCGACCAGGGTTATGCTATTTGGGGAGGGGCCGCTCATTGATCCCCTATATGTCTGAAGATCCTAAACATGGTTGTGAACTGCACTTCGTTAGTGCTTTCTGATTAGCCTGTGTTTGTATTGAAATAAGAGGCTGCTGCGGCCCGCCGTACGGGTTGAGCAGAGGCTGTACAATTTGACCAGCGGGCAGCGTTTATCGTCGTTCTTCCTTTTTTAATCAGCGTTACATAATTGTCCAGTTTGTATAATTTGATATGATTGATATGATGATCTGAGTGTCTTTTCTCATGTACTCAATAAAAAAAATATTATTTATCTGGTTGGATGCCAATTATTTGTTATTTATACAGACACTAGTTTATATTATTTTCGCAAGTGAGACTGGGCTATTAAGACAAGAAAAAATCACTTATGTATAGGCCAGTTTGAATATTGAAATACTGTACACATTGAACCACAGGTTTTCTCGCTTGGGAATAGCTGTTTTCATCTAATCGGCACATGGAGGGTTGGGTGTTTAACATTTGTAACACAATGACTATAGCTGAGTGCCCATCAATGGTCTGGGCAAGGGGAGATAAGTGTCACCTTTCTAAAAAAATTATGGACGCTTTCTAAGGGTAGCCATGCAGCAGCGATATTATAGAAGGTCAGTCAGCTGACTGATCAGCTAGCAGACACAAGATGAGACAGACATACAAATTTTAGATGGGATTATGTTTTGTAATAATTGTAATGATGGATATTGAGCTAATACCAGCAATGTCATTATGAATTACCAATAAAAATCGGTTGTACAAGTAAATTTTTATTTTTTCCTGCTGTGATTCCTTTTCAACAAGTTACCAATTCATTATGCTTCTGGCTACAAGAGAATAAATCTGTTTATAAAAACAATTTGGAAGCTATTTAAAGATAACTGCCTGATGATCACCCCCTCGGGAAGGTGGAGAAGTGGGCGTGCTGGCTATCAAACCGTATGTTCTTGATTCCCCCCATGTAGATGAGAAAGTGGGAGAGACAAATAGCGTTGTGACGTAACTTTGGAATCCCCGGGAATGCCTTGAAGAACGAGTCGCTTACCTGACGTAGGCCTATATTGCTGCCTCCCAATGCTTAGCATCCACTGAGGTATATTGGTAGAGACGAGAGGTGTACTGTAGTTCACTAAGCGATCTCTCTTACTGTCATGGGAATAAGGTCTAGTGACGTTTTTAAACGTGCAATATGTTATTTTTTCTTGCCGCCAGGGGGCTCTCAATCAAAACAATAGCAAAAGATGTACTTGGATGAAGTCGGGAGGTTGCGTGGGATCATGGGTTTTGTTATCGTCGTCAATGACAACCTTCCAATCTAGCATCCCCGGCAGAAAAAATGTTCACTGACAAAGTAATATATTGTTAAAAAATTATAACTTTATTCACATTATGTTTGGCGGCTCCCTGGATCTTATAACAACTAGAGTAGTCACAGGTTATATGACGCCATTTACGGGCGACAAAATGAAACGTCCCGTGTCTTCGAATTATATTACAAATTTCTCTGGAATTGAAAGTAAGTGGAAACATTTAGGATAATGTAAGTACACAACTAAGAAATATATATAATATATGTATAGTGATGTTTGCTTTTAATGCAAAGTATGTATTTTGTTATTGTTTTGATTGATATTACATATTGTACCTTTAAGGGAGTCCATGTAATAGAATTTTGTCGGTATCAGAGTCTGACTGTACTGTATGTTCATGATTCCAACCATAAAATCAGTGGAATGCAATCACCTTATTCGGTATGATTGTATAGGTATGATTACAATTACAATATACAATTTGAATACATCCTCTAAACAGACTTGAGTACAAACATGATTTGCTTTCGCAGGGATTAGAACTCGAAACTCACTACACACCACTGACCTTAACTGCTACACCATATGATGAAACCTTTAGAAGGTTTCTGTGAACAAAAAAAGATAATGTTTTGAAAGAGCGGCTTCCAGAGCTATGACTTAGGCTACTGTACATATTTTAAGAACACTATGTTGTTCGTTAACCATTTTTGTCCCAACAAAGTTAAACTGCTCTGATATACAGTGCTGTATATATAGCTACACATTTTCACAAAGGGTTCAGGAATGCAGAGTAGCCTATTTCTTCGCTTACTTAAAACCATTTTAAAACAAAAATCATTCTACTGTGTATAGTAATACGATTACAATGATTTACTATTAGTCTCTGTCCCAAAAAAAAACATATCCCTAGGAGGGATTAGTACTGCAATCTCCTGTTTTTATAAGTGGTCTAGCACCACCCACCAACGTGTATAGAACATTTATTGGCAACTAAATGCACTGATTGTTGACACGGTACGAATGGCACCACTTTATCGTGTGACATCTTTACAGTGCATGGGGACCTACCTCAGATCTGAGCCAGTGCTTTCAACAAGGGCACTGACTGGAGAACCTAACCTGCATTTTTTATGTTATTTACATACTGCGTCATGACCTTCATTCATACATGTTCTTATTTTACGTAATTCGGTTTTTAAATTGAGTTCCCTACGAACTTAATTGACCCTCTTATATGTTCATATTTCACATATATCAGTTTTGCAAAAGAGTTCCCCCAGAACGTAATTCAATATGATTTTTGGCTGTCGAGGAATTGTGGAGATGTAATTTGTTTAGTTTCCGGGGGTATTTTATTTGGCTTTATAGTGTTTAACCCAAATTCCTGAAGCCCAATCTTTACCAATGCTTGATAAACAAAATAAACATTTGCAAATGATGAAAAACACAAACAAATACATAAGTGTATTTTTCTATTAATTTTATTTGTAAACGTGATTAAAATGAATACAGTCCAAACAATTACACAATTAAGTGTAAGTGAATATATCTATGGAAAGTCCTTAGTTCCTTCTATTGGACATTATGGGTTATTGTGCCATTACTTTGCTTTTACGCACAGATCTCATTATGCTTCTGGCAACCCATCCAACAATTAGACCACCCACATTATTATTCACAATTACATTTGAATACTAAGCATACTGTAATGGGTTCCCAGAGTGGGACTCCCGTTCCATTATGAACTTAGAGCCTTGACTCTATATGTTTGTTTGTTTTCGGTTACTTATGTTTGTCTTTTGTTTTTTATATATTTTATTTTATATATTTTATATATTTTATATATTTATATATATATATATATATATATATATATATATATATATATATATGCCAGTACTCATGTACTATTGATTGTGTTGCTTAATCTATGTTGCTTGTGTTATTTGTAGGGTGTGTGTGTACACTTTGGTTGTGTGCGCCACTACCTGCTCTGCTGTTGCCAGATCGGGTTGATTGAGAGACCGGTATAATTATTGATTGCTCCCAGCCGGTCTCCTTTCAACCCTGATTGAAAGGGGTGCAATTCTTTATTACAATGTCACTATGGAGTGAAGGATGTACAGGAGCTCATAACCAATTAAGTTGTGACAAGAGTGTTGCGTAGGTCTGAGATGTACGTCGAAATAGATATATTGGTTAAGCGTTCTATGCCGCTACAGAGCATAGTGTATAGATGTATTCATTGTGCCTCCTGTTAAAATGCAGTTGAGTAATGCGTACGCTCTTTCTCTGTTTCTTGTTGCTCGATAAAGCATAAGGGTATTGTGTAATACATATATAGTGTCGAGGTGTTCTCGCTACATTTGATCACCTGCAACTAAGCTGTTTGGAAAGCACCCTGGAATCACATATTGAACATTAAATCAACAACCGTCTATTGCCGGCTTGGTCTCCTTCTCTTCACCTCTCTACACCAACACACATACGTGACAAAATGAATCACCTTCATAAGAGACCGGGACCACCAGCAGGTACAAGAGAGGGCTATGCCCTGACGTGCGGAGGAGCGATATTTGGAGGGGTGCCAGCTGCTCGCTCGCTCCTTTTTCCTCTAACAGAGTGAACAGCCGGTGGAAAAGCTGCGGATAGATAGTTCCGATGAGGAGGATGGAGTGGCATATGGGGACTATTGGACGTCAGTTCCTACCACCATGCCAAAGCCCTGGATTTACCCCTACATGGACGATGTGCTGGGCAGCAGAGCCTGCTACTGCGCTACAGCCTCCAGAGAACTGAGCATACAAGAAAACAGACACATTCCTGTCTTTTATTTCCTTTTTTCTGCCTGGCACACATAGGCCTATTCATTTTCGAAACACAAGTTAACCATGTGTTTTAATCTCAAGCATAAAATAGGCCCATATGCATACATTAGATTTAATAAAACATTTCATTTCAATGATGTTTGTGATGCCAAATTTATATAAATTTGTATAATATAATGCCTATCTCTAGCACATTGGTTCATTGTAGCCTATACAGACCAGCTGTAGCCTAAATTATATGGCAGTCCATTGTTGGATCAGACATCTAGCAGATGGCTCAGTGGTTAGGCAGTCAAACTACCTTAAGTTGCTTCGGGGAAGTTCACAATATTTGCTCAGATTTTTCTTTTTAAATTAACTGTGCAGCATTGACAAAAGATTCAAAGAATTAAGTAGGAGTACATTTTGTCAATTCTCAGCACTTAAGTCTAAAATGGCACTTTAAGAAGCTTGATAAATACGGGCCTGTCACAATATCCCTAGTGTCTGTGTGCTTGTTCTGTGTTTCACATTTTAGTGGTTTCTCCCCTGTGTGTTTTGTTTTGATTCTGTTTTCCCGCTTTTTGTGTCACATGATCCCATCACATGTTTTGGTTAGCCTAACAGTTCTGTAGATTAGTCCTCACCTGCACGCCATTCCCTCATTAGTTGGGTATTTAGTTCTGAGTGTTTGTTAGTTTTGTCTCATCTCAAGAGGGCTTGAAATTGTTGCTGACATCTTTCGGAATGTAAACACAGTTTCTGCAGTTTGCGTGAGCATGACGTCTTCACCCTTGTTGCTAATTTCATTAAAATTCAAATAAAGCTGGTTGACCTGGTGTTTGGCCCATTCAACCTTTCATTCCCATATGGAAATCTAATATATGATCATATGTATATAACTTATATGTCCTATATCGGCATATATGGCAGAAAAACTGGCCATTTTTGTATATGTGAAATATATTTTCTCATTTTATATATCAAGTTTTGTAATTAACATATATGGTCATTATTTTCTAATATATGTTAACATTTTGCATACGTATGGCCATATATTAGATTTCTGTATGGGTTCAGACAATGGTGATTCCCTGCCTGGGTGTCACAATTACCACAATTGATTGTGTGAACTGAGTATACAAGAAAACAGACACATTCCTATCTTTTATTTCCTGCAAACCCTGCAAAAACGAATTACATAATTACGTGTGGTGTGGTAAACACTTCCAGGTTCATAGCCCGAGATGAATTATAACATCTCATACTTATGTGTTTCCTCCTTTTTCTAGAGGTATGCAAATGCACATTTGGACAAGCCAGCTTCATTTGGAAGAAGGTGATGTGGACTGATGATTCAAACATGGAGATATTTGGTCATAACAAGGGGTGTTATGGATAGCGGCAAAAGATCACAGCATTCCAAGACAAACACTTGCTACCCACAGTAAAATTTGGTGGAGGTTCCATCATGCTGCAGGGCTGTGTGGCCAGTGCCAGTACTGGAAATCATGTTGAAGTTGAGGGTTGCATGGATTCCACTCAATATAAGTAGATACTTGAGGATAATGAAGAAGAATCAGTCACAAAGTTGAAGTAACGCCGGGGCTATATATTTCAACAAGACAATGACCCAAAACACTGCTCAAAATCTACTCTACTTTGCATTTATGCAAAGGAACAAGTACAATGTTCTGGAATGGTCATCCCAGTCCCCAGACCTGAATATCATTGAAAATCTGTGGTGTGATTTGAAGCGAGCTGTCCATGCTCGTCAACCATCAAACCTAACTGAACTGGAGATTTTCTGCAAGGAGGAATGGTCCAAAATACCTTCACCCAGAATCCAGACACTCATTACAGGCTATAGGAAGAGTTTAGAGGCTGTTATTTCTGCTGAAGGTAACTCAACTAAATATTGATGTAATATTTCTGTTGGGGTGCCCAAATTTATGCACCTGCCTAATTTTGTTTTGATGCATATTGCACATTTTCTGTTCATTCAATAAACCTAATTTTACTACTGAAATATTACTGTGTCCTTCAGTTATTTGATAGACCAAATGAAATTGCTGATCCAACACACAATTATTTATAAATGGAAATTGTCAGGGGTGCCTAAACTTTTGCATACAACTGTATAGCCTAAATGTGGAATTACATGAGACATAATAAAAAATATAACCAGCGACAATTCTAAAACGCATGATAGCCAGTAGGCTAATTTTATTAATGACGTTTTATTGCAAAACAAAGTTAAATAATCTGGACATGATCTGGACATTGTGTAGTTATTTGTCAGTCAAAGGTAAAGATCTTCTATCTGGGGTTATTGGCCATTCAGCCATTAACATAATTCATTCAGGGAGAGGTGCTCGGAACCAATTAGTAACTAATTTAACTTCTGTGTCACTGCAGGTCTCCAAAGTCCATGCTGTGTGTAGTCCCGGATGTGTCTGTGTTCAGTGGGGAGTGGAGGTGGCTGCGGCACCCCATCACTGTCCCCCTGTCCGTTATCCGCTTGGATGGCCTGATCTACAGGAGCACCTTCAGCTTCACTTACACCCCAGAACAAAACACCCTCCCGCTGGCCAGGGGGGCACCTCGAAATGCCCCCGACTCGGACACCCTCCTAGACTCAATCCACCAAGAGTTCACTCGTGCTAACTTCCACTTGTTTATGCAGAGCTAGTTAGAGGTTAAAGCTGTAAGGGAAGTTGAGCAAGACATTTTACCCTAAGTTGATTCAGGGGATGTTGCTCTGGATAAGACAAAATGTAAATGTAATTAGCAAAAGTGGGTTAGTTGCAAATGCAATTACTGTACCTAGCTACAGTATTGTTAGTATAATTACATAAATTGTTTGATAGTAAATTATGTAACCAGCTCTAATATAGTTACCATTCTATGTGACATAAAGCTCAGCAAATTCAATCACCATGTTCTCTCCATACAGTTTGAAGTCAGCATATTCCAACAGTTATAACGCTAGCTAGTTTATAATGCTTTCTCTCTTCAGATAAAGTTTATTTTGATTTCCTTTTAATAAAAAATGTAAAATGTATATTGTCTTCACTCATCATCACGTAAAACAAACTCCCAATTCAAAGGTTAGGCCACAGGTGTCAAACCAGTTCCACGGAGGGCCTAGTGCATATGTGGGCAATTATTTTTGCTTGAGGGTCACATTGAGCTTTTGAAACCAAGTGAATGGCATTATTTTATCAGCAGAACCCCCTCTTTCCAACCATATTGGTACCATGGAAGCGGAAAAATTGAACTAAATAGTAACAATATTTCAATTCCCGGCACACACGTGGATTTAAATTAGAAAGCCTTTAATGTGCTTGGCTGTTTCAGGTTTCAACTACGCGTTTCGGCTTTATGCCTTCATCAGGTTGAAGTTAAAAAGATCCTAACAGGAAGCAATTATATAGCTGGTGAAACAGGTGTGTCTCAGTCAGTCAGAAAATTGGCCACATATAGGATCAAATACAATATACGTGCATCACATTAACAATATAACAATCCCCAGTATTATTGAATATATATAGTTAAATATAGTTAAATACTAACATACAACAACGATGACCGGACTTCTATTTCCAAAGATAAATAAAGTTTTTTCTTTTCCAATAGTCTAAAAAAGGTTTGTAAATTTACTAAGAATATAAAAATGTTTAAATATCTAAAGGACGCAGGACACTGTCTTTTTGTTCTACTTCCAGAAAGGAAAGGTTGTCAAATGCCCCGGAGAAGTGCGCGTCGGACAAAGTGACACATTTTCTAGTATTACCCCAGAAAGGAAAACAGACAATCAGAGAGACCGCCCCCTTTAAAGATAGGATGTAAAATCTGTCTTCATTAAGACCAGGAAACACTAATGCATTCAATGTATGAATCCAGTATGTCTCATGCTGTTTAACGGTACGGATCCACTTTTCCGACACGACTGTCTGTCGCGTCGCATCTCGCTCTATTCCTATGGGTGACGTCACGCGACTTCAACGTGCCCGCATAGCATCCCGGGAAGGCAGCACTGCATTTGAGAAAATGTTGCGCAACAGAAAAGATGAAAATTCCCAGCTTTATGCAAATTAATCTGTTGAACGCGAAGCGACTATCCAATAGAAGTAGAGCACAGAGGAGACGGGGGGAAGGCTCACGGTGAATCACTGGAGAAACTGATGGTGGCTGTAGCCCGCAGCTGTATTTGAGGAACACCCATCAACGTACTAATGGAGGGTTGCCTTGCAACAACACCCAACACCACGCTCTAGTCGTGTCGGAAAAGTGGATCCGT
>JACXGM010031258.1:0-13015 GCA_016801145.1 Umbra pygmaea
CATTGTGTTGACGTATTCTGCCTTTGGATTTACCTTTGTACCTTAGCATTTATTCCTGTCTTGTGATTCCGGCCTGACCCCTGCATTGTTGTTTGAAGATTCTACCTTGGATGTTCCGTTGTACCTTAGCCTACATTCTGCCTTCGTCAGTACCAAAATAAACATTGTTATTTTACATTTTTGGAGTGAATCATTACAGGTTTTAAGTTTTACTGTTATATTTAATTTAGAAACATCATATTTTAAAAACATAACCTCATATAACAGCATTAACGTTGAAATAGAGAAAATAAAAGGTAGATTATATTATCACTTTGCATGAAATTAGATTATGTTTATAATTAAATAATAATAATAATAATGCAGGGTTTGCATTTTGCATTTGATAACATCAAATTTAGAAACTTTGAAAATAAAATTATGGACTAGTTGTGCTTTGTTTTATTTTGTCACTTTGCAAACTGCATGCAAGAAGAACAAACAAAATTGACAAAAAATGAATAACCTTGTTCACTATTTTAGTGGCTGCAATGAGCCTATTATTTTGCAGTACTTTTTTTCAAAACGAGGTTGTAAGCTTGATACTGGCACTCTCAAAACATGCTCAATGTTAAGATGAGATCTGTATTTTGTTTTATGTGAAGCAACAGCAGAAAATCCTGTCACACAGACATAAGATGTAGCAAAGGGAAAAAGAATGGTCAGATTCCTCTGTCCAAGCCAGAATCTCAGTGTCTGACCTGGAAACCTCAGCGAGTGGAGTCGCTCGTCATCTCAATGAATTGCTCCGCTTCTGCAGAGGATTATCGCATATGAACCAATCATATCCGATCATAACCAATCAAAGCACAATGGAAGCATTGCCTCCTCTCACATAACTTCACCTGCACATATCGCTGCTGGACAGTGTTACTTTATAAAAACAACTATTTTTTACTCTTTGTAATGTCACATTTTTTTATATTTGTATCGTTTTATTTTTTTAATATCAATTATTTTCTCATCCAGTTGTTTTGAGGAGACACTGCCTCCCTTGCCAGCCTACATTCGCATAATAGCTTTGATTATGATGGAAAAGGTTTAAAAATTGTGACTGACTTATTTTATCCTGCCACCGAGCCACAATGCCCATATGGCTCGCGAACATTTTGTACAGCTATGTTCACAAGCCAAGAGGTTGCCGACTGATGTTGTAAGCAGACAGTTTGGTCACATTATGAATATGGAATTACTGATATAAACGTATTGTATTCCATTTTTAAAATGAGCAGAATAATTACAACAAAAAGAATAAAATAGAGGCGGCAGTGTCAGAATGAGCCACCCATAGCAACGCGTTATGGCAATGGCACTGACATGTAAAAAATGAACGTGAACTTTCCGACTTTTAAGCACATTGTTACTGTTTAGTGTTTTGTACAAGTTTTCATATTACTTATAATTCAAATTCTGCTTTAAGGCTTACATTTAAATGTGTCCTTTTATTTTGAGTGTATGGTCAATAAATAAAGGAATTAATTGAGATGGGCACAAAAATGACAGAATTTCCTCCCATTTGTCGCGCCCCACTTGGCATGTCTCTATCCCCCACCAGAGGGGGGGCGTCCCATAGTTTGAGTAACGCTGACCTAGTGATACTATTTCCTTACGTACTACTGCACTAGTGACAAGGTAACATTCTACGTGCGGATATCAGGAAATTTTCATAGGCTTGATATGCAATTATAGCCAATCAAATTGCAGATATCTTATAAACTTGTTAAAAACCCAAATTCCTAATTGCACTTTTTAAATTTCTCCATTCTCATTTTGTCATCAACTACAAAGGACAACTTATTAGCCAGAGTAGCTATCAGGTGAACAGTCTGACATAACTTTGACATAAGCAGCATCACTTAGCCCTGACGGGACTGTTAGGAACGAAGGCTAGTTTGCTCTGTGTTTATCGCGCATGCAGATATAGCACAACAAGATCAATAACAGCATCATAACCTGACAGATTATCGAGGTGAAAATCAAATGCAATACATTTGTCTATTAAATTCATGTCTAGATTTTTGTGTTTTTTTATATTTTGTTCTTGGCGTGGCTGCAGTATTTTGCCGTGGTGGTGCGCTATACTGTGATTGAATGAAAAAATAGGACAATGGATGTCCCATATTTTACAAACCAATTTAGTCCAAATTACGGGACGTCCCGGCTAATACGAGACAGTTGGCAGCCCTACCATACACTCGTGATTTCAGGCTCCCTAAAAATACAAGTTTGTCCAGTAATAGAAAACTTGCATAACAGGGAAATTGTGAATGAAGCAGATTGTACTTAACCAAAATGTATCCTGTCATTCTATTATTAAAGACGATATGTTGCATAACATATTCCAAAAAATGTACTTGTTCTCTTTAACCGAAGAGACTGCTTGACGTGGGAGGGGAAATGTGAGGAAATTGATTAGGCGCTACTGTTATTAACATGCATAGGCTACTGGCCTTGAAGGGGTGCCTGATTTTGTATGGTAGTTGTATGTACTTACATAATTCTTCAAATAAAAAATGTTGGAATGGGGAAAATTATTCTTTTTGTCCACTGTTCTTAACCACAGCATTCCATATGTGGAAACGATATGATCAAACATATCATTTCTGTATTTCAGACTGATTCATTTAATTTTTTAGTTTCACCTTCATTTTGGGCGTCAGATAGCTCAGTGGTTAGGGAGTCAGACTTGTAAGTCGCAAGCTCACCATGAATTCCCACGTTACTTTGGGACAGCTGTAAGAGAATGATTTACATATGGAGCAACACAACCCAGCCCGGTTTCCTGGAAAACATAGGAAAAACATTACTCCATTTCCAAGTCAATCCTGGAATTGCTCTACATCCCTGAATATGAGATGACTGGATATCTGGATGTCTTTCACTGCTTATGACACCAAAAGGGGTTTAAAATGTAAACCACATGGTTTTATGTTGTCATGTGTAACAGCGAATGATACTTTTGTTGCCAGTCATTTCGTAGTGAATTGTCTTTCCTTGATTCATACAGATGTATTCTCAAGCAATGCATTTTTGTGCATTTACAGAATCTGTTGTTAAAATGGTTTCTGTGTTAAGATGCTTAGCGCCATCTTGTGGTATAATGTGTGATGCACAGCGACTTGGGACAATGGACGTACGGAAAGCTAGCTATTGCTAATAAACATGTCGAAACACAAGTCAGGATCGATAAACTAGGGAATAATTGAGCACACACCTAGCGCTGCAGATGGACATTATGAAAGATTTAAGACTACTTAAAACGTGAGCATGTCGGAGTAGTTGCAATTTTAGATGTCAGGGCAACAACTCTCCAAAATGTTATTGTCAGGAATAGGCAAAGCATGGCATTCTTCCTTTAGGGGTTTTGTCTTAGCCTACTGTCTACATATTTGTAGTTCGGTCGCCATATGAATTGAATTGTGTGAAGTGAGCCTACCACGCGTGTACCAAGTAAAGCCTTCCTTGTGGACAGGGTTGCCAGGTCAACCAGAAAATACTAGCCCAATGTTCAGAAACAGACCAAAATGCATTAAAACTAGCCCAATTTGTTTACGTCGCTACTGAGTTAATAATTCCAATACTTTTTTCCACAATGTACATTTAAATGTTATTTTATTTACCCTATTCTATTTATTTCAAAAAATGTTATTCGTTCATTCCACAACATGGTTAGCTATCTTGCCTTTAATTATGTCCACGTACAGTGAGAGAGACAAATAAAAATCCAAAGATGATCAGGAATGAGTTTGAGGATAAGCAAGAATGAGAGTACAGATGTATTGCAACTTGACAATAACTGAACTTTTGACAATAACAATAACTTGCTGTTCATCTATATCCACAGCACTTTTCTCGTGGTGTTTACTGCAACACTTTACTTTTTTGATCACAAATACAAATTATTTTATTACCATTTGTCTCAAATTATTGTGTAAAAAAATATATAAAAAGTTTTTTGCTATCACATATCGTGCTTTACTGTCATCTGCTGGGACGCTAATCCATTCCATTAAACCCTTTTCTTTTTCCTAGTCTTTGCAATATTTTCTTACATATTTTGTCCATTTCCCTGACATTCAGAAAATTAAATGGTGTTTAGGTGTCTAGTATGCTAGTAAACACGATTCGTCTCCATAAACATGTTTTTTTTCTTCCTCACATTTCTATAGCGTACTGTGATGCACTCTGATTTCTAATTCCTAATGAATGTTCTGGTCTGAAGAGCCAACAAAATTAACAAATGGTGCAAAATAAAGCTTTTTACTTCATTCGTTTTGTAGGCACTAAACCAATTACATCAATTATCATGACGTTTGTGCCATGCGTGCACATGTCACATTTTTCTGTTTCGCTTGCCCTGCACGTAGCAGTCTCTCTCAAAACGATCTACTCTCTCCCTCTCTTTAATACACATCACAAGCAGTAGCTCCTCCTATACCTGGTACAGGCTGCAACATACAGCCTTGGTCACATTTATTTATGTAAATGAAAATGCTGCAGCTGTGGTTTTTCAAAAATAGCCCAAAAGACCACAACCCGCGACCAATATATTTTCTACCACCAAATTGATTTAAAAATAGCCCAACTTGGCTAGAAAACCACAGACATGGCAACACTGCGTGTGGAACAAGCAGTTGATAAGAATTGAACTGCTGACATGCTTGGAGGAAGTATGTTATCGATATCTGAGCTTCCAGATGCTGAAGAGAGAAGGCTTAAAGGTAATTGGACATGAAAAAATTTTTGGCAGCGTACTGCAAAAAATGTGGTCTGTACTGTAGCTATGTGCCAACTGCAAAAAAGCAGACATTGTTTACTTACCTAACAACTAAATAAGTGACAATGCAATGTATGCCTTCTGACAGATTATCTGCACAGTAAGCCTTTCTCCTATTTGAGAAATATTGATCGGCCTGTTGACAATAAACTGTTGAGGCCTACACATGCCTATATTATACAGTACATGCCCAGGATGTATTTTCGTTAGATGGCTTCTAAGCTAAACAACTGCAATCTGGATAAGAGATGTCACAACAGGGGTGATCAATTTTTTAAATCAATTGATTTGTCAGTAGCCAGTGCCTTTATTTGGGTTAATCTGTTATTTGTTGAATACCCTGCTCTGGAGCAGGTTGGGTTTGCATCGTAAGTTACCATGGCAATGTAACCTGGTAACAGGTTAACCACCATTGTGACACTGAAAACCCAGGGTTAAACCTGAAGTTAGCTCGCTAACCCCAAATCCTGCTTGGTAGTATAGGCCCCAGGTGTCCAAGGGCTGATTCTGTCTTGTTACAAAGAGAAAACAAGTATTTAGCCCCTCCAGAATTGTCAAATAAGGCATAGGATGAGACAGACGCATATGCAGCCTTGTTTACAGCAAAGTTGGCTGACATACTGCTTGTTCTGGTCATTTGAACAACACATCCACTCCTTTTACACTATAAACTTTATTTTAATGATAAATCTTTAATTTGCATCAATATAAAAAATAATTTTGTACATTTTCACAGCTTAAAGACATACACAATAATAATACTATTAACAAACATGGCCCAAATACTTTAGAGCAGACAAAACATAAACACTGATTACTCTTAAAAATTATCTCTGTAAAGATTACACTTTTTCAGACAGTATCTTCCAACAAGTTGAGACATGGAAGCTTGGGAATCATTGGCAAGTGTAGTTGAATTCTCTCCAGTATCTTACGTAGTCAACCACACCTATTCAATCTTGGTTCATAGCCATGTTGTGTTGCAGCATTGAGTCATCTAAGCCAGGGGTGGATGGGAGGCAGCCATTGGCTCATTCCACTGATGGATTATCTTGCTGAATACAGGGTTTCTCCACACCCTCTTCCTGTAAACAGTTAAAACAACCCACACATCAGGCCCACATTTAGAAATTGTCTCTAACAAATGACAAATAAAAACCTAAACTGACACCCGCTTGCTAAAAACCTGCAATATGTTTAAGGCTGACATTTAACTAGGGGTGTAACATGTGCCTAACCCAGAGTATGGTACGTAATTGCGGTCTGAGGGTCACAGTAGAGTATGTATTGCGGTACAGTGCAAATTGTTTTTGAATAAATGCTATTAAATTATCTGTTTTTAGTTTAATTGGCAAAAGATGGAGAATATCCTCAGCTATAAAAACACTTCTTGTAATTTCTTTACACCTGATTAGATTCTGCTGATAGGCCAGCTTGAATACAGTGAGGAGACAAATCTTTTTGTTTCCACAACTGCCTCTGCAACCAAACGACTATATGAACAAAGTAACATTGAAGCTTGCAAGCGAACCTAACATTACAAAACAATTTTAAAAAATTTACAGTTTGCACATTTTTTTCTTTCCATATGTTGTGCCCTGGAAAATAGACAAATACTAATGTAGCCAGGCCAAGTAATTTGTTTGAAGTAATATTTAATATAATGCATGTTTCCTAGTCCTTATTTATTGTAAAGAAGTGTTTTTCAATTGAGATGTATATTTGGGAAAATTGTGCACAGTCTCTTTAAAATTAACAAGATTAGGGAACAGAGAGAGAGTGGTTAGAGATCGCAGCTGGCTATAGCTATAAACATGTCTTATTTGTTTTTTGTTTTAAGTGAACCAGGGCTTATATAAAGTTGCAAAAGAACGAACAAAGTCACTCTGAAGTTGACCGAGTTATTTCAAGGCTGCAACATAAGCAAAACAATTGTTTCTCAACATTTAGAGAAAATGTTTACGTCATGCTATTGTATCGCTTCATGTACATGTCGGAGATAAATAATAATCACAGGCAAGACTGATGTTTAGCAATATTAGAGTACAGTTGTCTGTAGATGCATTGGAGGACACGTAAATTCTGCATCTACGTTCCTTTTCAAGAAAATGCTCTGTGACCCTGTCGTACCAACTAGGTGTCTTTTCCAGTGACTTGACCAGTGTCCTCTCAATGGCCGGTTTTAGAGGAAGAATAATATTAAGGAACACCAAGTAATCACACAGCTTTCCCCTGTTCCCCTGCAAGTCCTGATTTGAATTACTGTATGAATGCACGATCTAACGAACGAATGATCTAACGAAACAATATTAAACTCGAAAGAGGAAATGTGGGTATTAGGTTAAACTGAAATGAGGAATGTGGTGTATAATTGTATGAAATGTATGATGAAAATTGGCTAGCAATTTCACCAAGCAAATACCAAGAAATAGGTTGCAGCAGTTTGTCTTCCGACTACACTTGCAAAATCCAAGACGGGACTGAGCTTGAATTTCTTCAGCAACATTTTATAGTACAAAATTGCTGTCAATCAAAAGGAGATGCAGTCTTAACAGACTCCAAATCATCAAACAGAAGCCCAGAGTCCAGGCCAGCCCACTCCTCCATTTACCCCCAGAGACTGAGCGTCCATGGGCGGGACATAATCGCAGCATTTATCCAATGACCATCTAGTTTTGAAGCACTGGGAAAAAAATAAAAAATAATAATAATAATAATTTTGAAAGTTGGAAGTCCATGTACGCCAGGCTTCAACAGGGAAATGCACTGTGATGCTACGGGAATGTATGAGAAGGAAATCGAGTCAGTCGACCTGCTATATGTAGCTGATTCTGAACGAACTCATCTTCGAGATGAACTTGTTCTATTGCATTTTTAGTAAATAAAATGTTAACAGAATAATACATATTGGACATTTTAGGGGAAGCAGAGCTTTACATGCAGTCTTGAAGAAATCACACCTAATTTAACGTTACATACACATATCGTGGGCCTATGTGAAAGAATTAAGCAGAGCAGAACCAGGCTGAGACAAACAGATCTACCTTATTTCCTTGGTCAGCCAGAATGAGAATAACGTCTTCTACGTCATACTGCAGCGTGCCGTCTTCTGAAACCTGGGCCTCCAGTTCCACCCCCTGAAATCAGTCGCCCAATCAACAACGGACATGCCAATGAATTAGAAGAAACTCTTCTCCAAAGCAACTTATTGGAGCATCTAGTGTGAATGGTTTTGCGGACAGAGCAGATTTGTCTTGCTGGCTCAGATTTGTTTTATAGAGCAGACGCTAGGTCATCTGACCCGTAAGACAAACACTGAGCAGAGAGAAGTGTTGTGGCTTTGTGTTACGTACACATCCCAAATACAAGGCAGCATTATAAATTGTTTATATAAATCATATTGTTTTAAAAATTCTTTATATTGTTGAAATCTTTTTTTAAGCCCACTGCATAGATGTGTCGAGCCATGTCAAAAGAATTTCTCTGCATAGGGTGATGTTATTCGATGCATATGATAAATAAACAACTTTGAACTTTGGACTAGACAATTTCAAGTATCTCAAGTCAGGATGGGGCTATACAGCCCATATTTATGTGCTGGAAATTGCTACCGGAGCTGGCACATTTAACCATTTTACATTCCAGCAAGCCCAGTTGGGACTATAAAACAAAACCACTTCTAGTTTGTAGAATAACCTTGTATAGGAAACCAGGTGCATTCTCAGAGCTTGAGGCATTTTCCGTGTTGGTTGCATTGCCTGCCTGCAGGTCCAGGGAAATGACTCGTCTTGTCTCCCCACTGGCCTCTGCCAGCTCGACCTCTGCAGCTGAGACGGAGCGCCGTGGGGCGGGACAGGGCGGGGCCTTGGCTCTCTCTGGCCCTGGGGGATCTGCTGCCTTCTCAGAGTCATGTAGGATTTTGCCCTCGGCAGCTTCAGGAGAAGCATCCTGAACGATTGGGACCTCACTCCCAGGAATTTCTGATTTCTGAGCCAATACTTCTACACCGTTGGACTCCTTCAATTTTCCGAGGGGTTCCGAAGTCATGCCCTGCGATAGTTCCCCGGGACCCTCGGAAGCAGCGTCACTCCCGACTCCGTTGTCGCTATCGCACGCTGACCGTCGGTTGGGCGTCGGGGTCCCGTTGGAGCTCAGGTCGTCTGAGAAGTCTGATGTTTCTGAAGTCTGAATGCTGGGTTCCGCCGTGCCGGTACCCTCATCAGTCTCTCCGGCCAAGGCAGCCGGCTCCTCAGAGATGCTCTGGCTGGAGGTCTCATGGCTGGGAGGGGCCGACTCAGGGGATGTTGACGGGTGGAGGGACGTGTGGTCTGATGGGAAGGCTGTGTTACAAGGGATGGGTGCGGAGATGACCACGGATTTCCTCTTCTTTGACTTGGTACTGAAAGAGCAGAGACAGAGTGATGAGCTGTGTTTGGAAAAGCTCACATGCCAATGCCTACACTTGTTGAGAGTAAAAAAATCACTTTGCTTTACACAAAATAAAATGCATGCTTTTTGTTTCAACTTAAACTGACCTGTTGAGGCCCTTGATGATGAAAGCTTTTCCAGAATGCTGAGTCTCTAGCTTTTTCATCACATTGTAAATCTCATGGTTCAACTGCAATCAACAGTCATTATTCCATTATTTTGAGTGGACCTGCAATTCATATTGTCATCTCTTCTGAACACTGAGATGCCCTACTATACAGAGTTGTGAAGTTTCAATTAATTTCATAGATCACTGGATAATTATGAATCATTTGTCTTAATTTGGAACTTCCTAAAACTTGTTAACACAGCCAAACCCAGAAAAGTACTTTTACTTTGTACTACAACTCAGATGCTATATCATATACATTAAATTATTCATATCTGAGATACAGACTTAAACTGACAGTTCATGTTCTTATCTTAAAAAGGTAATATACTAAGGTTTACCACACTCATTTCCTTGTAGAAGACATCCCTCAGGTTGGATAGGTTTTGAAAGACCGTCACATAACATCCAATCCGACTTCAGACCAAAATAAATCAAACAAAAGATACACTGTGTTAAACTGGAACCTCTTAAACTTCTCAGGTTCTCACAATAGGGTTCTCCATTCTAAATGACAGTCCAATTGTAACGTGTGCTCAGCAGATTCTGAATGGTACCCCACATTTAACAGACTGGTAGACACAGCCAGAGAACAACTGCAGTAAATCTGGTCCAGTTCATTGACCTTTCAAAGTGTTTTGCAATAGAAATGAAAGACTCATTGTTTTCTGATTTTAGTAACATTACCTTTGATAGAGAACTGGAAGCTCCTCCCTCATCTCTTTGTTGATTTCCTCAAACACACTCTGCGCTTTGTTGAACTCCTCTTCCGCCTGGTTAGAAGTTAAAGAGCAATCCATAGTTACAGCTCTATTATTAAAATACAGAAAATAATAAAAATAATGAAAAACTAATTTTAACAAACCTTGGTAATTTTGGCATCATCTTTCTTCTTGGCATTCTGCAGTGCCTCCAAGTGATGCCGTGAAGAATCATAGTCCACCAGCTTGCGACCGCGTTTGGCTACTCGTTCCTAAAAGGTAAAGCTAGGACGTTTAGACAATCCTAACGGTCCGTGTGGTTTTGGCTCTCTGGGCTGTCGAGCCAGTCAGCATTGTCAACGTGAGGAGTAGGGAGTCTTGGCATCAACTAGTAAGTTGGATTGCATCACATAGACTTTATAGGAGTACATCAAAACCTACCTTGACTTCAGGAAACTGGCCTGTGTAATTTTCCATGGTGCGGACGATTTGGTCCGTTACTTTCTCCTCATAATCGTTCCACAGCAAATCCTCACTCTGTATTATTAAAGGAAGAAAGGGTTAAAAAAAACAAGCAGCCTGCACACATACACACGAAAATAATTGCCCCAACTCACCAAAAACAAACTGACAATCCTATAATATCCAACTTATCTTTAACAGAGAATCTCTGGTCAATCTCTGTTATTGTAACTGTTTAACACCGAACTCCCCTAATTTTACAATGTCTTGGTGACTAAGGTCAATAGATCTTAGTCAGGGATTTTAATGCTAGCCTACATCATAATATTTATCTACTTGGTTCAATTACAATTTAAAGGGAATTCATAACTAACCAGTCACCTTTCTCACTCTGAATTTCAATTATCACTGGGAAGTTAGGAACTACAGAACAGTGTTTCTCTTTAGAACTTTTGGGAAAATTCAAACCTCCATGATTACAGAAAGGTCATCTCCGCCCTGCCAGTCAGGTTCGTAGACATCTTTTAACGTCTGGGATAATCGCTTGGATGTTTCATGCATCACTGTGGAGATTGCCAGAGGAAAAACGTGAACTGGGGAAATGTAACACTTCCACAAAAAAGTAGTAATGTTAGGAGACATTCCGATGACGTTGTTTTTATGACACTGGAAGATCGGCACCATCTTTAATGAAACAAATCAAAACAGGCTTCATTTGAATGAATATGCAAACAGCATAACAGAGAAACGCATGAATTGTAGCTGTGCCTGAGAAAGCAAAGTGAGAATAACCCCCCCCCCAGACTGTGCCTATTTTAATTTCTTGCAAACAGCTTTGCAAAATAAATTGCAGACAGAAAGTTATCTAAAAATAGATGGAATTCACTTCCTCAATGTTCCCGCTTATGCTACCAGAGAGGATCTGAAAGTACTTGGTATACTTAGGGCCAGACTCAAGCACTTAGCGCGCATTCATTTCACCCAACACCTAATAAAGCTTGATTTTCTTACCCCATTTTTCACCCACTATAATTGTTTTTAGATCCAACTTTCTTTCTTGAAGAAACTCCACAGAAGAGTGGCTGAGTTAAAGATAAAAACCTTCCCTCAACAGGGAAGCGTCAGCTAGTACGTGTGTGCTTGAAAATGCAATGCTCATAACTAGCCAACAACTGATCAACTCTCCTAACTAAACAGTTCATTCATTTCTCCATGTTAATTAATTAAAAGAACCGCTAAAGACTAATTCCTACCTGTGAAATAGCAAATCCTACCTTTTACAGCACTGTAGTAGGCTTTGACTTCTTTGAATAGCCTGCTGCCATCATTCTGTTGGTTGAAAAACAAGATTTACTCAGAGAGTACCAGTATTTTGTTTTTCTTACAGTGAGAGCATCAATCAAACAGTTTCCAGTTCAACATAAGACGCATATTAAGTACAGTACATAGGGGAAATACAGAGAAAAGATCATAATCTAAATACTACAGTACAATCACCTTTTCAAAAATTGGCACCTGCCAGTTAATACCATGACTACAATGTCCGTGCTTCAACAAGGATTAACTTTACGACAGGTATGAAGTTCCACGTTGGTGCTTTGAGTTGCAAAAAAACTAAATATGACTTCAAATTCAGTATTAGGAGGACCTTATTTTACAAATCAACAGGGTGGCTAGTATTGTGGAAATTCCACAGGAAGATCCTGTTTCGAAATATGAGCGTGAAAACAGCCCTTTCCTGTGACATCTCATGCATTTTTCACCTTATCAGCATGTGCAAAAACGAGCTGAGAAAATACTTAATACACGAAAGAATGTTCAGCCAATTACTGCATACAAAAATATATCTGTTGGTCGATTTAGAAGTACATCTTAACGGTTAGTCCAACAGCTACCATGCAAAATATGAACTTTATCCAGAACATTTGTATCCTTGGTTTGAACACAAGGACATTCAATACAAAAATAATTCAGCAGACAACTGTTTTCAAACTTTGTTTTCAAATGAGTGATTGACCAGTATTTAGTGTCAATTTGCTATTTGAATGCCTATCTGTGAACCAAAATGTAAACACCATGTGCAAATTACAAATGTCTGAGGTTTAAATCATTCAGGTTAACAACGGCAAACGTTTCCCTGGTGTGTGAATACAGTCCTTGTTTACCTACAGGAATGACCAGCCTTGAGAAAGCAACCGTTAGGACTGGTCATTGTGACTCATTAGCTATTGTGCTGCACAACACACTTATCGATACAAACATCTAGTCAGTGGGAGTGACAATGGGCGACAGGAACAATGACACAGTAGCAGGGCTTTCGTTCGATGGTACCTGTTGTTTGACAAGGTTCTGGGAGTAGAGCTCGAACTGTTCATCTTTAGTCTCCATGTTCTTCCCCAGCTTCTGCATGACCTGAGGCGGCGGGGGGGGGGGGGGGGG
>JACXGM010031259.1:0-13015 GCA_016801145.1 Umbra pygmaea
TGGTCGGAAAACTCACCCAATCTGTTGTGACGGTTCGGTGAGCTCAGAACGCAGTTCCACAGATAATTTCCTATACTATGTGAGTCAACTCACGAATCAGTGCGCTTGCTGGGGAACCGCGCTCGGCTCCTCCGTTCCGCTCCTTCAAATAGGGCTAAAAATGAGTTTAAATCCGCACCACGTTGGGCGCCATTCTTTCATGTATCAATTGATGTGTTCATTAACTAATTAATTTAGCCAGAGTCCGGAGAATGTGTAAATAGAGCAAAATACTTTATTGTTTGAATCAACAATAATGTCGGTCGTTCCTGCAGGAAGAACTCCCGATCAACATTTCTCATTTTGGTTATATCAGGAATGACGTCATGACAGGAAACAATACTGATAAACTACTGGCCTAATCGATGGCATTATTCAAATCTAACCAATCGTTGCCCTTGGATACAACATACATTCAACAGGTTTAAGGCGACAGTTAGTCTGGGTCATGTAAATGCTTTTCTTTGAAGCCCCAACATGGTGGCTACAGTACTGCCTATAGCTGAACCAAGAACAATAGATAAACACAGCCAAATGTTTGCCATTTGGTCATAATCAGCAGGAACCTTGGCTTCAAAAGGTCACTTTTATTCAACATTCAATTGTCACCTAGTTGCCTGCATTCCTACATAATCTTATTTAATTAAGCCGTCTCTTTACCTAAAGGAGCATTTGCAATACATTTCCCAGGGAATATCCTTCTTAAGTACATAAATCATTTTCCAACAGTCTCAGAATAACTGGTCTTGCTTTATAATTTCCACATGATCTATAGCTTCTAATAGACACCAAACACGCATTTAATATCACTTAGTGGTTAGTTCTGACTAATGCTGATCCTTTTAACAGTTATTCTGCAAAACATATACCAATCTCTTGCTACTTTTATTGCATTTCCTCATAACCGTATTCTAAACAAGAAACCTATTTCTACACACATTTTATTAATCATCAGTTCTATAGTAAAGAAAATTATCCTATAGTGTCTACACCCATTGTCGTGCAGACTTGATTTTAAGAGGATGGATGTGGGTTGGGGGGGCGCCAGGGGTGAACCTTGCCTAGGGCACCAAATGTGCTAGGACCGGCACTGTGCGTGATAAGGGCTGCAACTTAAGAGCTGGCCAACAAGATAGCTTACCTTTCCAATAATGACTCCACCGGAGACGTTCTGGGAAATGATTTAGAATGTCTATGACAGAACTTAGTAAGTGAATAATATTTAATTCCAGTTAAAGGGCATCGAAATACAACAATTTAACCGGACACAGAAATACAATAATACCAAGAATTACATGTCGTTTACACTTCTAAATATGATCTACGATCTAAGCATGTCTTATACAGTACAGTCTATCACAACATTTATTCAACACATTTGCTATGGCACGCACTGATGTGTGGCCAGTAGAGTCGTTAAAGAGATCTCATCAGTTTAACCTTAAACGAAGACTTATATTTCCCCTCGAGAGGGGATGCCCACATCTCCCGCTGCATACGAAATACATATCAGTTCACTGGCTGGAATTGGAGAACAAAAGAGTACATTAACAATTAGATTATGCGTCGCCTTGGTGCCTCGGCACATCCGGGCTGTAACTTTCAGAGGGGGGAGCTAGCATTTGTCTTCTCCTCGAAACCCTGTGGAGACAACATAAGACCTGTACAACCTTTACAAGTAATAATACCAAACTCCCTTTATGGGTGGATCAAAACCAAAATCACATATGTACAGGTTTAAATGTGTGACATACATTGGGGTTTGCCCCCTTTCCATGAATCTTAATTCATCCCAGGAAATCCATTGTTAGATGAGGAGGGATGATAAGCCAGCTGTTGAAGGAGTCATTATTTGGTCCTATAAACATTAATTTCCCACTACAAGCACAGATCCAAATCTTCTCAGCTGTTGTTACTGTCATATGCTGCACTGTCTCTTCATGTGGCAGATTATGTTTGGCACATTGTATGGGTCACTTCTAATTTCATAACAAGGTAATAAAATGTGTAATCAAGTGATAACGGATTACCAGTAATGTACTGTAAATGCTAAATGCCCTACATATCACGTAAGACTTGATTTCTCCATTTCTTTGCACAATACTCTCCAGAAAATGCCATTTAATGGTTTATTTTTCAAAACATCTTTTTTCAAAAATGCCCCGGACCCACCTAGGGAGAGCCCCCCCACATAACAAATCCCAATTTAACCCCTAGTCATCACTAGTCCATATCCATGTGCAGTGATTCCTGATAGTCATTCCTTACAGCAAATTTGAACAAATAAGTCTGTGTACATACCTCTGTTTATTTACCATTATCCAGTGAAGTCCACACTAGTCGATTGTCAAAGTCATACAATGCAATATTCTAAAACGTGTTCACATTTTTAAAGTCGATGTCTCACGCCTCCTCTTGAACCCCATTGTTTAATCTCATTATTCCGTCTATCCGGCCATCTGTCGTGCTTTCTGATTGCGTTACAGTCCTCAGGTAAGTTTACAGTATGGGACTTGCCAGGAAAGCATAGTGATAACAACTCCATACGTGTGTAAATGAGAACATCTTGTCGATCTATCCTGCAGTTGTTCCCAGGCGCAAATGTCATGCAGCAGACCAGTATCCATAATAATGCAAAGTTCATGATAGAAGTTGGGGTGAGGTAATGTTACCTGCAAGCTCAAGCCAATTCAAACAGCAAGAAATGTTTCTCTCCACAGAGAGAATGTCCCGACTCTCTGTGGTCATTAAAAATCTCATGGCACTTATCCTAAGAGTATGGGTGTTAACCCCGGTGTCTTGGCCAAATACCCAACCAGGCTTCACTTCAGTCATGGCCACCTAATAATCCCCCTCCTTCCTAATTGGCATATATAACTACTCACCTCTCCACCTGATAGCTGATGTGTGGTGAGCGTTCTGGCGCAAAATGTCTGCCGTGCATCACCCAAGTGGGTGCTACACATTGGTGGTGGATGAGGTGGGCTTTCCCCCTCACTGTGTAAAAGCGCTATGGGTTCCTTGTAAGAAAAGCGCTTTATAAGTTGAATGCATTATTATTATTATTATTATTTTCAGATCTTAAACATACTCCAGCAAACAGACAGAAACAGACAGAAGAGCAAACGAAACACACGCGGTGAGCACAGGGTCAGCAGCAGAGCAGCGCCCATGAGACTACCACTCTACCGGACACCTACATTAGTCCATGACCTGCACTAGTTTGAATATGATGATCCAGCAAGCCCACGCAGCATACCGTCAAGTTCAGTGCCTTCTTTGGACTCACTTTACATCTACCATCCAGAACATTCATGGCTAACTAGCTACCATTGGCTAATCCCATTGTTAGCTTAGCTAACAACAACACCGCACCACAAAGTTAAGCATTTATGACCTAAAATCTTAAATGAAATAAATACTTAGCGTATGATAGTATTGTTAAAGAAAATAGAAAAACATAATGTCAAAATTTGTTGAAAGGTTTTGCGTGCATCTTTTAAGCTTTTTATTCTTGGCCACTATATTAGGTACATATGCTATGCATTAGCAGTCACCCTGATAGCTGCCCGGCTACTATGCTAACGTTAGTCTTTATTGATAGATAGCTATATTAGACTCAAGGTCCATTTAACAGAACATACAGCACAGTAAAAAAGTTACAGATACAAAATAACAAACAGATCAAAGATGACAGCTATACCAATGTTTCCATGAGGCTGACTGATACCGCACAGAACTCATCATAGGATCAATCAGTTGTACAATGACAGAGTTGCAGGAAGAATTCAGGCAACCAATACATGTATACATTAGATTCCTCAGTAGAGCAGAGAATGTATTGACTCCAGCTTGACAAAACAATTTACTTGCACTAGACCACCTTGGTTTTCTGATGAGTATGCGCAAACAATCATTATAAGCGACTTGTAGCTACATGTTACATTAGTAATATTTTACAAAAAGGCAAGCTCAAATGGATTGAGGTTTTTCTATAGTGACTTGCAGTGTTTAAATTGGGCCGGAGCTCACCGGGGCTCAGCTCCGGCACATAAGCCTGCTTGGATGTGCCTGCTTGCAGTCAGTTAATAGCCTACTGGCAATATGTCACATAAAATTCAATGAAAGTGATGCTTTTAAAACATGATATTTCTGACAATAAATGAAAGATTTTTTTAAATGGCATGTCTATTTTGTCTCGGCGGAGCTGAGATGAGAACAGTCGGAACACAGCTGCTTAATCTCATTGTCAGTCGACCATCACACACCACTCCCGCATTCCGCATCAAGGTAGGTTTTATGCTACGTTCACACCGAACGCTAATTGAGCGTTAAATTAGCTTCTATCGCGTCTAGTTGGACGCTTGAACAATTTGAATCCACTCGCTTGTCCAAAGCGAATACGACGCGTCACGCGCGAATAAAGCAAGTGTTTGACGTGAAATAGACGTGCGTTCGAGGAAGAATTGAGGTGTTGGGAGGGGTGAGAGGCACCTGCTCAGCGGTGGCGCCAGGCATTTTCCCCCAATGTGACATAAGCAGTGTGTGTGTGTGTGTGTGTGTGTGCTGTAGTAAATAGAGAGAATGGGAGAAGGACGTTTGTGTGAGGTAAACCTGGTCACCAAAGGTTCCAAATCTTCTCAGCTGTTGCTACGGTCATATGCCATCTCCCTCCTAGGGAGAGCCCCCCCACATAACAAATCCCAATTTAACCTCTGGTGACTGGGGAGATGTTATGTTTTGAAGTAGCTACAATTATTATCACTAGAGATTTGAATCTGAAAGGATGAGTTATGAGCAATGCGGTGAGTGGCTAACTAGCTAACTAGTCCATTGTCTGGGAATTGCATCATGCTCCCGGGCTTTATGGAGTGGATGTAGCATCATTAGTTTCAATGTAGCTGTTGGTGATTGCGTAAATACTTGCAGGAACAAACGTAAAATAAAAAATTGTCATGTTTTGCTCTGTGTAGAGAGAGGGAGACTCGAGCAAGTAGTACTTGGCAGATGTTCATGATTTATTTGAAACATTATCGCAGATCCAAACAAGTGAAGGAAAAAGAATGCAGGGGAGCGCTTAACAATAAACCTAGTTAGCTACGTACTCTCACAGCGGTACGGATGCTGGCTAATGTATAGGTACAAGGCGAACGCCTAAACATTCAAAGCTACCCACGTAGCAACTCACTTGTTTCTAGCTCCCGGTTTATATGTCCAGAATAGCATACAGTCCTGGTTGCAGGGTACCCCCTACACAAGTGCACAATGGTAAAACTATAGCCTACGTGCTATTAGCAGCGGCACAGGACGCTGATGGCTTATAGTCCAGAGCATACGCATATACTTCCAACATAGGCAACTCACTACTCATAACTGACAGTCAGGATAATAACGGTTACAGTAACATATACAAGATATTCCTGATAGCGCTCAGGGAAGCAGGCATAAATTAACACTTAGACACTCACGGCGTGCAGTATATTCAATGTGACTTCTTCCAATTAAAGATTCCATGTGTAATAGTTCTGAGGATCTATTGACAGAAATGCAATATAACATCCATAACTATGTTTTCGGTGGTGTGTAAAGACCTTACATAATGAACCATTATGTTTTTATTATCTTAGAATGAGCCATTTATATCTACAACCGCGGGCACACCCTTATATGGAGGTCGCTTGCTTTTGTCGTCATGATTCTACTGTAGCCCTCAGCGAACAAACAGCGCTACAGAGCGCGTTTCGTCACAACCTTGAAAGAGAAGCAGCCGACAAAGAAGCACCAGCAGAAGTTGTACGTTTCTAACTATTAGGTAATAGTAGAAGCTCTCCTTTATTAGAAGTGGAATTTCGGACAATTGGAAAGCTCTATTGAGGGAAAAAAATTCAAAGCCATGCAGAAGTTGCCTGTTTTCTGCTGGACAGGTAAGGTATTCCAACTTTAGCAATGCAATTGAAAACTGTTGTTTGACAATGTTAGCCTTGTAGAAGCTAGCCATAGTCACTGTGAAAAGTGACTTTTCCCTTTTCTGTGGTGTAAAATATATAGTTGGATTTTTGCATGTAACTTAGTTCTTCTCCCTAGCTATCTTATGGCTTTGCTATGTGGGAGAAATAAGATGGTTACACGTTTGTGAGTCAATAGGGTTGCCACCTTTGATTTGTGAAAAACCGGGACACTCAGATTAATTTTGTTTCTGTTTTGTTTTTTTGGGGGGGGGGTCAACCCATATTTGCAAATATACTATGTTAACAGTTGTAGGACTCCCTATTGCCTCTCTTAACTATATATATATTACTCCCTGAAGTAGATGCACTCCCTGACGTAGATGCACTCAGTCCTTTCTACATTAAATACATTAAAAACACTTTTGTATAAACATTGTGTAAACATATGCTGTATAATTATAACTATTACAAAATCTAATCATTTGTAGAAAGATAGGCTACTCTTTAGCAATTAAAACATGATTACATGTATTGTAATAGATTATAAACAACTTCGTTTTGTTTTTGTTAATTTAGTAAATTTGGGCAACCTAAGACTGACATTTCTCACCTCTTTTTATAGCTAGCAACTGAACTCATACTGTTAAATCCTGGATGTGTGGATGCGGCGACCGACCGCACAGGCAGTTGTTAGGCGACAGGCGATAAGTTGAGCTTCCAATGAATTGATTTCTGCTTCCAATCAAATACTGTAAAAGTAACGGCTGGCATTGGCCAATCCACTGTTTTACCCGTTTTTAGCCGTTTACGGACACAGGATTAGATGTACACAACCATGAAGAAAACACAGTAACAGTAAAAAGAAACAGTTTAATTTGAAACCAGGAAATTCTACTTTAAAAGTACATTTTCACAAAAAAACGGGACAATTCGTGTCCTGGGAAAGAATATATTTTTTCCGGGACTGTCGCTCAAAAAAGAGAACAATCCCTGGAAAACCGGGACGGGTGGCAACCCTATGAGTCAAGCAGCTGATTAGTACTATTGACCACAAAACAGTAACTTTGCTGTAGGCTCATATTAGCCAGCTACTACGGTGTTAGAAAAAATATGTAGGTGGATTGTTTCACGTGGTTCTTCTCCCTCGCTGTGTACAGTAATGGCTTTGCTGTGTGGGTATAAATGGGCTGGTTACGTTCGTGAGACAATCAGCTGATTAGTACTATTGACCGCAAAACAGTAACGTTTGCTGTAGGCTCATATTAGCCAGCTTCTACGGTGTTATAAAAAATATTTAGGTGGATTGTTTCACGTGGTTCTTCTCCCTCGCTGTGTACAGTAATTGCTTTGCTGTGTGGGTATAAATGGGCTGGTTACGTTCGTAGGACAATCAGCGGATTAGTACTATTGACCGCAAAACAGTAACGTTTGCTGTAGGCTCATATTAACCAGCTACTATGGTGTAAGAAAAAATATGTAGGTGGATTGTTTCGTGTTGTTCTTCTCCATTGCTGTGTACGGTACTGGCTTTGCTCTGTGGGTATAAATGGACTGGTTAGGTTTGTGAGACAATCAGCTGATTAGTACTATTGACTGCAAAACAGTAACGTTACCCTACACCCTACAGCATTACAAAATATTAGCCATCTAAACCTTTACTACCATGTTAGAAAAAATATGTAGTTGGATTGTTTCATGTGGTTCTCCTCTATCGTTATGTAATTAGTACTATTTACTGCAAAACTGTAACATTAGCCTACAAAATAACAGCTCATATTAGCCACTAAACGTTTAGTACCCTGTTTGAAAAAATATGTAATGTTAGTTGGATTGTTATTTCGAAAGCATGATGAAGCCAGACGAATACGGGAGTAACGCAGGCAAAAATCACTGGTAAACATCAGTGTGGCTTTTCCTAGATAGAAGGCTCTTATGAAGGAAACATGTTTTCAAAGCAACTTTTTTCTTATCTTGTACTAACTAACATGGAAACAAGCTAGGTAAAGTCAGTGAATAAAACTCTTACACAATAATTAACAAGTAAAAATAACATGGTTATATTGAATAATAATTTTTTTAACTTAATAATTAAGTAAATATCTTAATCTCTCTATATAAAGAAACCTCATGGCTTGACTATCTACTCTGTCTCAGATGACGACATATTTTATCCTACGTCGGCCACCGTAGCTTAGCTTTGGTGTTTGCAAAGGGAAGGGTATGAAGTGATTGACTGGCTGCTTGCAATTCACAAACCATAACACTAGATGTCACTAGAAATTACACACTGAACCTTTAATGATCCACATCCTTCCCTGGTGTAGGGCTGCTTAAATACAAAATACAGATCACTCTAACAGGACACGGCTGTTCGTAATCCTTAATCAATACCATCTACTCAATACCAGCTTTCCCAAACCTACACTCCATCTCCCAGCAACCCTAACCAGGAAGAGGAGTGGCTGACCCCTAAAGGGACATACTTCAAAATAAAGGGAAAACACAAACACCATCCATAGCACGGAATTAAATAAGGAATATATATGTACACAAATAAAGAAATGGTTAAACAATAATTGAGTGAGTCCATCTCTCAGTCTATGAATGCCAGCCCACACTGGGCTGGACGTTACAGCATCAATAAAAATATTTATGCATAAAAATATACATAAAAATATAAAATTATACATTTATTAAACAATATTATTTCCCCTATTTATTTATTTCTGTGGTAATTTATTTCTGTATTTATTTATTTTTATATTAATTTATTTCCATATTCTTTTATTTCTGTATTTATTTATTTATATTATTTCTGAATACTCACAACCGGCGCTGCATCATAGAATATCTCTAAACAGATTCACGCCCACTTTTGGGTAAAAACAAACCGCCAAACACTCAATGTGTAACGTCCAGCCCTGGATGGGCTGTAAAAGGGACTGTTTAGTGTTGTAGTTACTGCCCTGTGTGTTGTTTTGATTTCTGTCCTGGATGTGTGTTTCATGTTTAGATTTCTACCATGTGTGTTTGTTATGTTTTTGTTCCCCCATGTGTTGATGTCATGTATTACATTATGTTCTGCTTCTGATTTGATTACCTCATTGTTAAAGTATATTTCCCTGGTGTGTTGAATGACAAGCTCTTAGTTGTGTTTGTATTTAGCCTTTGTTCCCTCCCTGTCTCTTGTCATTCAATGTTCTCTGTTACATGTTTCTGCGGTGTCACTAGGTTTCTAGTTTGGTATAGCCCCATGAGGCGGTATTTGTTTTGCTCTCTATACTTTCGGAATAAATACCATTGAGTTATTGCATTTCCTTTGCGCCTTTCTCTCTGTATCCACACTATAACGGAGCACCGTGACAAAATGACAGTATATGCATACAGTATTGGATCAAGGCAGTGGACTAACTTTATAACATGCCAAAGAGTTGTTGTGTGGTTGTGTGCACCAATAATGTTAGTAAAAAAAAGACCTTGGATTCTGTAGAAGTCTATGAGAAATTGAGCCACTTCTCACCCTGATTTATTACTTTAGTAAACACTTTCTTAATGAGTATATGGTCTCGATCGCTAGATTTAAGCCTTCTGTAAAAAGTCATAATGTTAGTTTTTTTAATTATGGTATCGTTGATTTTAAAACATGCGATAAAGCAAAGGTACATTTAGGGTGTGGCTATGATGTGATTGACAGTTTGCGGCCTGTCTGTCAATGACAGAGGTTTAGCAAAGCTCATCCATGACACGTGAACTTCAGTTTTGGAAAGACGAAGAAGAACGTGACTGTGAGACTTTAATCGCCTAATAATGTCTTGTTCAGCATTCGGTTGCACGACTAGACACTCAATTGAGTCGGCAGTTCAGTTTTTCAGGTAAGTAATGTTAAATTTGTAATAATGTTTTTCGTTAGTCAACTTTAGCATACCAATTAACATCCGTTAGCTAGCCAGTTTGCACATTGCTCACCAGGGAAGTAAGCTAACTAAATAAGTTATGCAGACCGTATAACGGATAAAAATATATATGTAACGTTACAGTCGTATAGAGTAGATATGCCCAACATTCTCGCTGGCGATCTGTTTTTAACCATATTTTGTGTTATTGCATGTAATGGAAATGTTAGCTTAAAATCAAAGCCTGATATAGCTAACGTTATAGTGCAAATTCATAAACCCTATTCGCACGGGGTCAGTATCATTTTTGGACCACCTGTGATTTAGAAAATGTCCCCTCACATGAGTTTCTTGTGGCGCATTCGCACGAAACTCAAGCAGAGACTGCTTTAATTCAGACACCGTCACTTTTATTTGAATATACTGAAATATATGTACCCCAGAGTAGGGCAACGTTAACCGGAGGCGCACATAGAAAAAAAATGTTTAGTTACATTATTGTTCCATCTTGAAAAAAAACTTAAAATGTATATTATTGTCACATCTTCACTTAAACTATTAAATATACATTTTAATAATTTTTTTGAAATGAATACTGTACAGTACAGCAGATGTGGTGCCTTGTTAGGGTAAATCGATAATATACACACCTTCTGGATGTGAGATCTAAATGCACAACATGAACCACATTTCTTTCTAAACAGATTTCCTTCTGATGCCAGGTTTAAGCAATGGTTGGTGAACATGAGGAGAGACACCAGAAAATGGAGCCCCAAAAGGTCACATCTGTGCAGTTCCCACTTTGAGGAAGATCTGTTTTTCACAGACAAGCAGGTAGACATAAATTTTAATGCATTATTTGTACTTCTTATTTATAAATTAGTGGTGTGTCTGCAATACAAAACATTACTTGGAGTACCAAAACAGTGTGTGGAATCGTGGATAGCAACATTTACCCAACACGATGTTTGTGATAATGGTGTCAAACTTTTAATATCCACCAACATAATTTCATTACATCTGACAGAAATTGGTGCAATTGCAAGTGTATTACAGTCGTATGCAAAAGTTAAGGCACCCCTGCCAATTGTCATTTATAAATCAGTGTGGATCAGGAATTTCATTTTGGAAATTGTCAGGGGTGCCTAAACGTTTGCATATGACTGTATTGTCATTTTGGCTTCATTTCTTTGATGTAAATGGTTTTGTATATACAAATATGTTTTGATTATTTGAATAACCACTATTAAAAGTCTGTACTTTATTTTTCAGAAATGACTTTGTGGGGTTGTGGATCCTCTGATTTTTGTTCTATGTTGGATAATGACGCCGTTAGTGGCAATGTACACTGCTCAAAAAAATAAAGGGAACACTTAAACAACACAATGTAACTCCAAGGCAATCACACTTCTGTGAAATCACACTGTCCACTCAGGAAGCGACACTGATTGACAGTCAATTTCACATGCTGTTGTGCAAATGGAACAGACAACAGGTGGAAATTATAGGCTATTAGCAAGGCACCCCCAATAAAGGAGTGGTTCTGCAGGTGGTGACAACAGACCACTTCTCAGTTCCTATGCTTCCTGGCTGATGTTTCGGTTACTTTTGATTGCTGGTGGCACTTTCACTCTAGTGGTAGCATGAGACGGAGTCTACAACCCACACAAGTGGCTCAGGTAGTGCAGTTCATCCAGGATGGCACATCAATGCGAGCTGTGGCAAGAAGGTTTGCTGTGTCTTGTCAGCGTAGGGTCCAGAGCATGAAGGTGCTACCAGGAGACAGGCCAGTACATCAGGAGACGTGGAGGAGGCCGTAAGAGGGCAACAACCCAGCCTTTGTGCAAGGAGGAGCACTGCCAGAGCCTTGCAAAATGACCTCCAGCAGGCCACATATGTGCATGTGTCCACTCAAACGGTCAGAAACAGACTTCATGAGGGTGGTATGAGGGACGGATGTCCACAGGTGGGGGTTGTGCTTACAGCCCAACACCGTGCAGGACGTTTGGCATTTGCCAGAGAACTCCAAGATTGGCAAATTTGCTACTGGCACCCTGTGCTCTTCACAGATGAAAGTAGGTTCACACTTAGCACATGTGACAGACGTGACAGAGTCTGGAGACGCCGTGGAGAACGTTCTCCTGCCTGCAACATCCTCCAGCATGACCAGTTTGGCAGTGGGTCAGTAATGGTGTGGGGTGGCATTTCTTTGGGGGGCCACACAGCCCTCCATGTGCTCGCCAGAGGTAGCCTGACTGCCATTAGGTACAGAGATGAGATCCTTAGACCCCTTGTGAGATCATATGCTGGTGCGGTTGGCCCTGGGTTCCTCCTAATGCAAGACAATGCTAGACCTCATGTAGCTGGAGTGTCAATAGTTCCTGCAAGAGGAAGGCATTGATGCTATGGACTGGCCTGCCCGTTCCCCAGACCTGAATCCGATTGAGCACATCTGGGACATCAGGTCTCGCTCCATCCACCAACGCCACTTTGACCACAGACTGTCCAGGAGTTGGCGGATGCTTTAGTCAAGGTTTGGGAGGACATCCCTCAGACCATCTGCCACCTCATGAGGAGCATGCCCAGGTGATGTAGGGAGGTCATACAGGCCACACACACTACTGAACCTAATTTTGACTTGTTTTAAAGGGATACTTCACCGATTAGCATTAAGCTTTATATCAGTAGAAACCTGGTAGTATTTTAGAATTAACTGGGATCAATCCCTCATACCCCCCTGGGATGTAAAGTCTCTGTACTGGTTGTATGGGAAAGAGGCCTCAGATGACGCAAAAATCATCATTTTGCGTCATCTGAGGCTTGCCTGCTCAGATGCTATGAACTACACCCAGCAGGAGGAGCTACTTCCGCATGTTTTCAACCCGCCCATAGGGGGTGGGACCTCACTTCCAGAATTTCAAAAATTGTCAGCCATTTTGAAGCCAAGCGAACAGGCTATTGCTCTGTGGAATAAACTGTGTAATACTTTAGTAGGCTAACCACAATGGCTGAGGGTAGTTTTGAAGATGATATGGCAGAAGGGGGTTTTGAAGATCGGGTGCGTGAATCCAATGCTTGTGGCTGCCAGAAAGAGCCGCAATACAGCGAGGAACCGTTGCGGATGATTGAGGAACA
>JACXGM010031261.1:0-13030 GCA_016801145.1 Umbra pygmaea
ATATTGAGCAAATCAATGTGAAACCCCACCCACCAAGAGCTGTAGTGTCGTCCCAAGTACACGGAAGTATAAGCTTTTTTATAAACTCGTTTTCTTTCAGTGGTCACGATTGGTTACAGCTTTTCCCCTCATTTAAGTGTAAGTGATATGTTTTTACCTAAAGATACTGTAAGTATCCATGCAGTTCAGTTGTGGTATACGCTACAGTTTATCAATTAGCTTACAACATTGTAGCCTATCCACATTTTAAGCGCAGCTGTGTGGATGGCGGGAACGATGCATGAATATTCCATAAACTGAAAATGTGCAGCGCGCATTGGTACAGCCTGCGCCAATCAGAGTGACATTTCGAGAGAAACATTTCTGCCTGAGTGAACCCAGTACATAGTCAATCCCTTCTTCCATCCCGGAGTCACCTATGAAGGTAGTATCTACTTGCTAACTTGCCAAGCAGCCTGCAGTTAATTTTAGGATGGCCAAAGTGAAACAATTCATTTGTTAGCTTACCAGCAGTCAGCTAAATATCACAGACCTAATAATGTTGTTTAGTGGCAAAACATTGTTTGCCTTCACATCATAATGTATTAGCATTAAATGTAAATTTAGATTTGTGTTCCATGATTAGGATGTTAGATTATGAACGGCTATGTTGAAAACTATCCTTTCTAGCTAGCCTTTTTGATAACTGTGTTTCTGTATGTTTGCTATTATGCCTATTGTTGACAACAAGTTTATCAGACAACATATTCAGGGAAATTGGGAATTATATTACATCAGATATACTATACTACTATAGTACTGTAAGGCCTAATTCAATTTCCCTATTTTATTGATTTGCTTATTGCTGATAAGCAATTTAATTTGGTCCAAAATTGTTTTGTGAAATACTTTACATTAGATTGTGGCATGTTTCGCTTTTTCAATGACACACAAATCATGTTAATAAATCAAAATCATATGAAACATTCATGAAATAATATACTTATATCCTTCATTGTTTAACTAAGTACAACTTAAATCATTTTATATAGGCTATCATAATATAATGATGTTGTAGGTCAACTAAATAATCAAAATAATAACAATTCTCAAATAGTCTGTGTCACGGTTGCAATTTTTTTGTTTGTGTTTGGGTGCCTTTGTTTTTCTCATTTCAGAACATGCAGTTTAAAAGTTCTGTGAATTGCCATGCCCTCCCAGATGTGTTTACAAAGTATAGCTGTAGCCCCGAACTATCAGATCAGATTCACTAATGACTGACGTGTTGATTAGTAGTTAAATCCGGTGTGCTCGCTCAGTTATAGTTTAAATACATGGACTGGCTGGTGGCACCTAAGGAGATGTTTGAGAACCACTGTCCTACAAAGGTTTAAGAAATATTTCCCCAAACATTTGGGTTCAGATTATGGCTTGACTACTTTGAAACTAAAACATAGTATATAGGTACTGTATCACAAGTTAAAGTTTAAAGTGATGGTTCATGTTAAATGTGATGTTAGGTAAATAAATAAAGCTTTGAGTGAGAAAGAAAACAATTTCAGAATTTTTTCCTCTCTTTGTACTTTTGTACTTTTACTTTTGATACTTTTGAGTACATTTTAACACCAGATAAATACTTTTGATACTTAAGCACATTTAAGATGAGCTACTTTAAGACTTTTACTTAAGTAGTTTTCTTATGGGTGACTTTTACTTTTACTAAAGTCACTTTTAAGATCGATATCTGTACTTTTACTTAAGTATGGAATTCAAGTACTTTTTACACCACTGCCAACAGCTCTCTATCGTCAGTCATCACATGTCTTTGTGTGGTATAAAATGCAGTGTTGTAGTACTCGAGACCGGTCTCGAGACCACTTTTTGATGATCTCGTTTCGGTCTCGACCGCATTTGTACTCGGTCTTGTCTCGGTCTCGGACATTGAGGACTCAGGACTTTTTTTCAAGACCAGTCAAGACCATACCTGTGCAAATATCACTAAATTGCCAGTATATTGTCTATTTTTTTGTTAACATCTTTGCTTTTATTTTATGTAAAATGTACTGATTAAAATCCAAGCAATAACGTGACTCATGGCTATTTATGAATTTTTGTTACCGCTGTCACCCATCCCCGCCCCCTTTCACTCGCACTCCCAAGAAAGTGAGCTGTATTTGTCTGGGAGCAGGAGAAGATGTCTGCAAAATCTTCAGTAATACAATTCGGCTACAAAAATCATAAATAATATATTTGTAAAACAACATCCAGAAGAAAGCATACAGCTTCTTGTAAATACTGCAGTGCTTCGATTTCAGAGACGGTGGGGACTACTTCAAACTTTTATCGTCACTTAGAAAGGAAGCACAAAGAAAGGTAAGCTATGTGTAAGAGTGATGTTAGCAAAGCTGGCTAGCTAACGTTAACAATCTGCCTCGGATGCGGATTGAAAACACGTTCCACTCGAGAACCGGTTCTAACAGAGCCATATATATAAAGCCGTATTTATATACGGCTCTGGGTTCTAAGTTTTATGAACCAACGATAATGTATGCCCTCGACGTTAACGAGTCCTCTTATCGATGCTCCTGCTCCAAAGCAAATTTTTGTCCCACCATAGTCTTATTTGATTGATGAGTAATGTAGACAAACTGCTGCGCGTGTGTAGCTAATGTTAAGTTACATCGACCTTAGCTAATGTCAGCTGCATACAGCTCCCGACATTAAAGCTATGCGCCAAGGTGATGGTCCCTCGTTTGGGTGAGAGACCTAACCTAAAGATATGAGCAGAGAGTGGAGACTGAGTAGAGAGTGGAGACTGAGTAATGCGGCTCAACTTATATGATAAATGTCTAAATTAAATAGGTTATTGTATGGCACATGGCACGTTACTTTCAGAGAGCTAATTTTTAAGTTCCAATTCACAGTTGCAGATCAAATATATTACTTTTTACCAGCACACACTCTCTGGCTCATACCATATCAAACATCCTTGTTTACCTATTTGAAAAATGTGATGGCCAAAATACCATTGATTTAAATTGTGTTTACTTTTTGATGAAACTGCTCCCAATTAAATCAATTTTGTACTTTCATAAATCACATGCAGTTAGGCCACTGACTTTCTGACCTCTTTGTATTAGATATCTTTTGTTGCTTTGATTACACATAAAAGCTTTAAAAGACTCTTACTTACAATAGTTGTTCCTAAACATCAACATTTCATATAGAATTACTGTTTTCATTACAATACACAGCTTTTCTGCATTTTAAATGTTGAATGTTTGGCATTAAGCTATGTGGTTTTGAAAAAAAAGGATTGTTGTTGGTTTAAAAACAACATAACTTTATGTATTGTTTATAAAACGCGGAGAAAATAGAAGACTTTAGTGATGAACAATGAATTATTGTTTTACATTCTGTACTAAATGATGGAAGTCACCCAGGAGTATTGCATAAAGATGGTTAAGTTTATTTCAGCTTTCAGTGTTTAATATCAGTGTTTTTATAGGAATGTGGATCTTTCAGATCAATTTGAGAAGCTCTTTTGATCATGTTTCACATTTTATTGTGTCATGTAGTGTGGGGCGCAGGTCTTGGTCTTGACTCGGTCTAGCCCTCCCTCGGTCTTGGTCTAGGCTTGGTCTTGGCCCCTAAAAGTTTTGGTCTTGTCTCTGTCTCAATACACTCTGGTCTTGGTCTTGTCTTGGTCTAGGGTTAGGTGGTCTTAACTACAACACTGATAAAATGTGACCTTGTCGTCATCTACTGGGTCATTCCCTCCGACATTTTCCCACTCCGCAAAGTCAAGATCTGGGCCCGTATTTATCAAGCTTTTTAGAATTACTCACAAGAACACTGCTAAGACTTGACTTAAGAGTAAGAAAATTCTTGGCTCAAAGCTGCCCTTAAAAGTTAGTTATCAAACATCTCAGTCCTACTTTAAATGAAGTGTAGGACTAAATCGTAAGTGTCAGTCTTAGAGCTGATTCACAACACTTTGCTGTGCCGCAAACTGGATTTTGGATGACGACATAGGCACGAACCAATCACTGAATAGTTGTACTTGTTGGAGAATATTCTCAGATACATGCACATTCAATGGTGAAAATCCTAAGAGGAGTTGACATTCAACACAAATTTAACAAAAGAATTTACAAGAGAATCCATTATGATATATACATTGTAAATTAAAGATTAAAAAAAAGTTTCAGACACACTATCCACTATTTCTCAATTACATATTTCAAACTAGTGTGCTGTTAACTGACCTGCCTATATATAGTGTAGAGTTAATGATGTAATCATAGCCACCATGGATTCCAAAAGAAAACCGAACTGGAGGGAAGAAGAAACATTACTGCTTGCGGAATTCGTCAAATATCTGAGTGGAGAATGTGGAATCTGCGCCTCCACTGGCCAATCCCTCTCCACCACACTTTGTGTGATAAGATGTCCCCTGTGAAGGGATACGATATTGAAACCTTAAACTATGAATTAATTATGTATAAATAGCTTACAAAATAGGCTACCTCTTGTAGTTCATTTGGGCTTTTGCAGTGGCATATGGAAAGGGGTAAGCAGCCACGAGCGTAAAGGGTATCCTTTATCTCCTATTAGATGACACTCTGTTGGCAGAAAGGGCCTTTCAAACAGCTGCTTCAGGCCACATTCATTCAATATCCAGGTGTCATGGGTAGACCCAGGCCATGGGTATCACATCCAAAATGTTGTAGTCTGCATCAAACTCAACTTGTGTGTTGATGCTGTGGTAGCTTTTCCTGTTCATATAAACATTCTCTTTGAAGCTGGGAGCAATGATCTTTATGAGTGCCATTCATTGCGCCTACTACTCTTGGGAAGCCGGCTATTTGCATGAATTGTGTTGGCTTCTGTTGGATTATGCGGAGTGTTGTTGGGAAGTCAATAAATCGCGTGACAATGTGTTGAGCTGTAAGTGCCATAATTGTTTCCATTACAATTCGGCTTATTGATGGTTGTGATGGCCCAAATCATCAGCATTGCGTTGCTGCAAACAAAGCATAATCACCACCTTCAATTCATCTGAAAATGCATTGCTGCGTAAAGTCACTGGTGAAATGACATCCCTCACTCAGTCGCTGACAAAGATGATGCCTGCCCTGTCCAAACAATACTGTTTAACTGTGCCTCTTCAAAAAATAAAAAATAACATTCTTCCTCTCCTAAAAGATATGCGCACGTGTCTGTCTATGCCATCACAAGCCCCTACTGGCAAATCTTAACCACATGAGAGACCTCTCGAGCGGTCTTAAATAGCTGGTAGAGTAAGAGTGATTCTTAGCTTTGAGAAATTTTATAACTTGCTTTTACACTTAAGTTTGAGAGTAGGAGTACATTATGTAAATTCTCAGCACTTAAGACTAAAATGGCACTTTGAATAGATTGGGAAATATCAGCCCTGGTCTCTTGTCAGAGGGTAATGATGCATCAACTTCTCCAGGCTCTCCAGGTGGTGGAACAGCAACAGACTCTTACACACACTTAACAGTGTGCATACATGATCATGTTTTCTGCCTGTCTAGGCCAGACAGCATCCTCAGATGGTTGAACTTTGGCCAGAGGAATGTAGCCACTTTGTGTGGAGCTTTCTTTCCACCTTCTTCTCCAGCCAATCATTGTGCCACTTTTGCAAAGCAGCCTGCTGCTGCGAGTTTTGTGCTTGGGGCTGACAATGCCGCTTGCGTCTGGATAACCATGGACACACCAGGTTTAAAGTCAGATACTTGTCCCCTTCCATTTCATCCTGTGCATCATAAAATGGCTTTAGGAACTATAATAAATATTGAAGAAAATCCGAGGCAATTTTCTTGACCCTCTGACTTTCTCCGTGGGCTTCCAGCTTCTCGTACACTTCACTGTATACATCTTGGACAGACTTAAGGGTCAGGTACACCATACCGAACCTGGTATCGCCCATCTGCAGCAGTGTTTTTGAGAGCTGTGCAGCCAGCCTGGACTGCTTGACATCTTTGGGAATGAGACGCAGACCATATTTACTTTCCAAACCGCTGCATGGAAGAATAGAAGCCAATTTAAATTAAAAAAAATGAATGCTTGCAGCCCACTTAATATTAATAATATTCGACAGTATTGAAGGGCCGAATATCCTTACAGCAAAAACTGACACATTTGTCAGTTACTGACTGTTTACTGTAAGTGGCAAGGTTATATTTCTTTTAATAAACAATGAAAATAGATGAAGGCAGTCTGCGCTCTTGAAAAGTCCTCTTTTGGTAAAATAAATGGGATAATGGTGCATATACGACTCCTAACACATCTCTTAACGTAGTGCTGCATCTGAGACATACCTGTCTTTCCTTCATATTTAAAAACTGTGCTTCATGTTTTGCATTTTATATTGCTAGTGGATTCCCCAGGTGTTTTAAAAACTAAGTCAAATGCGTTTCAAGCATCAGACTTTCCTTTTCCCTACTGAGATAGCAATATACATTCACCTTTTGTAAGTGATGTCTTTACCTCTGCCGCATCCATTTCGCTGACTCCGACAGGTTACCACCACAACTGTTTTGGAGTTCTGTCTACAAGTGTCACGTTACAATGATAATGGGATTTCTTAAGGTAAATTAGTCTAATAGTTCTGTAAGTGAACTGAAAATAAAAAATATTTTATGCATATGTTTATGATAATGTTTATTGTTTTTGCTTATATTTGAACATATAAAAACCTTGTGTCACATGCCTGAAGCCCGGGCCATGTGGCTTTTTCTCCTTCGGGTTGAGAATGACAACACTGACCTAGCTCATGAAAATAAGGTTATACAAATTTGACATTTGTTTATTTGTTTTCCGTGAAATGGGTACAAACGAGATGGTCTATGCCTACTGCCTAGGAGGATCCAGGCTGTCAGTGCGGTTTGAACTTAGCTGGTGATGACTCTGGTAAGAGCCAGCATTATTGAGAATTACTGTTGTGTTAAGCTAGAATATCTCATGGTTAAGTGTAGAATGTTCTAGGTAGCTAGTTAGCTTTATTAAAGCTGTCATGCCTTTTGTTGATTGGAGAGATAGTCTGGTGTGATAGTTTGCATCACACACCACTGCTGCAACGCAATCACATTGCAGTTTCTTGAAAATGCAAGCCTTTCTATTTGTGATTCAGTAAAAAGCAAGAATCGATAATGGGTTTGAATACTTTTGCAAGGCACTGCACACACCCACACTGACAACACAGTTTGGTGCAGCCAGTCAGATGCATATTGCTTCTTAACAAAGCCAACTGGCAGACACAATGTTTATCTTGTAAACAGCCCAGTGTTAGAATGATCTGCTTCTGGATAGCGCTACGTTTTATGTTAACTAGCTTCCTCCTCTTCCAGACAGCTGCTTTTTCTCTGTCCAAATGGCCCACAGCTGCAGAAACACACACACAGCCTAGAACAGTCAGCTGGCTTAAGATTTAACAGTTTACAGAGAGTTTTGGGAAGGGCGGCAGAGCCTTGCATCAGCAGATTGACAAACTCTGCTTGTTATGGTACATTTGGTACTAGCATCTCGTAAAAATGTTGGCTACATTTTGTGCGTGTGTGTGTGCATGTGTGTGTATGTGTGCTTTTATTTTTTGTGTTTGAAAACCCTATTGTGAAAGCCATGCCTGCTACTCACACGTAGGTGTAAATGAACTGGAACCTTGTTTGTTTGTGACTTACATTATAATGTTTGTCTGACAGTCTGTCTAGGCATTTATAAAAGTCATTGGTTTAATGTGTTTAATGTCTGTTCTTTTTTGCATGGATAAGTGTGTACCTGCTCTAATTAATGCAACATTATCAGTTGCCTGGTGAACGTCACGTTATTCTTCCTTTGAAACCTGTCCAGGAGCCCCGTATGTAGTTGTGAGAAGTGAGTCCCGTTAGTATGTAGTAAATATATGTGATATGTTTTATGTTTAGCTTTCAGCGTTCCGTGTCGGTGTAAAGAGCCTGTAGGCTTTACATAAGTATCTGTTTGTGCATCTCTCTAGCTGCGTACCCTGCAACTCTTTGTGTGTGTGCCCTGGATGGGTAATTATTAAAAAGACGATCAACAACAACCACCATTCCTGCTGGGTCTCCCTCTCTCTACACCACACCACCTAACTTGTGACATGCATATTATCCTGAAGTTTTTAGACTCTTTCGATGCTCTTGTACCTATAAGTGTCGCAAAGTTTACATTATTTTGGGATAAAAATTTTGTTTTGAGTTGCCTACGGTGGTTCAGTGATTTAATCCGCTGCTTTCCAGCCCTCTACTCTTTCAGAAATATGACCTTTTTTCACAGGTTTCCTGTCAAATAAAGCATAAAATTGCAACAAAACCTAAAGGATAATATATATTATTTAAAAAATGTGTTCACAGGTCTGGGTTATGCCAGTCAGGTGATGATCCTCCATGGATGTGTCTACTACATTGTTATCCTGGCCTGGGCCCTCTTCTACCTGTTCCACAGCTTCCAGTCTGAGCTGCCCTGGGCCCACTGCAACAACACCTGGAACACAGGTAAAGTTGTAGCCATAGAACAAATGTTAAAGTCTGGCGCCAAACCTTACTAAGCTGACCTGTAAAATGCTGCATAATTAATAAAGTTTTGACCTGAAGTAGCAGTAGCATTTGTATTAAGCCATGTCTCTAAATATTATTACAGCACTTTACATGCCTTTTTGGCAGTTTAAATTAAATACTGGATTATGAGTTAATCAAGGCTAATGTCTTTCAATTTAAGTAAGTCAAGTTTTGACTTCTGTATTTCCTAGATGCTTGTGTGCTGTTTGACCACCAGAACCTCACAGGGAATGGGAGCGGTCTACCAGAGAGTGCTACCTCACCCGTCATTGAGTTCTGGGAGTGAGTCTTTTCCACAACACTAGTGCAATTGTTTGTTTTCAGCTGTGTTTGTCCCTTCAGCCCAATGCTATTGTCCTACAAAGTCAATCCACAAATGTGTATGCATCATCTGGGTACATGTGCAACAGAAGTTCAAATGTCATATTGCTACCATTTCCCGCCTAGATGTTTCTGTATACACCTGTTAACAGACGTTGGATATATCCAAACCAAAACAAAAGCCACTGCAGCTGTCACTGCGCCACAATGCTGCAAGACAAATGCAGTGTTCCTTTGAAAATGAATGTAATAACGCAAAGTTTGAGGCATGTTTTGCGTGATTACAGACAAAACTCTAATCTGCAGTCTAAGCAATCTTAGGCCTTGTCCACACGTACACAGGTATTTTTGAAAACTGAGTTTTTCTTCATTCGTTTAAAAAAAATCTCATCCACCAAAGCACGGTTTAAAAAAATCTCTAAATCTCTGTCCACATGATAACGCAAAAACGCCAGGGCCCGTATTTATCAAGCTTCTCAAAGTGCCATTTTCGTCTTAAGTGCTGAGAATTGACAAAATGTACTCCTACTCTCAAACTTAAGTGTAAAAGCAAGTGATCAAATATCCACATAGAAAAAACTGCGGTTTTAAAAATGCCTGTGTTCGTGTGGACAGGGCCTTAGAAAGACCTTGGGTAAAGTAGCATTATTTGCATCTGCTGCTGGTATGTTAAGGTGTGAGGTATTAATAATGGTGTGTTAAAAAGTGTCAATGTGTGTACACAAGTGTATGTTTTCATACTAACTGCTGCTGTGTGTTTTTTGTGTGTGTCTAAAGACGGGAGGTCCTGCAGCTGTCCAGTGGTCCAGACGAACTGGGGGCTGTCAGCTGGAGGCTGGCCCTGTGTCTTCTGCTAGTCTGGATCATCTGCTACTTCTGTGTGTGGAAGGGGGTCAAGTCCACGGGTAAGGTAAGGTACACAGAAACAATTACTATCCAAACTGATCTCCAAACAAACCCCAAAGTAATTCCAGACTCAGATACGAAACTAAGGCTGTGTTGATACATGAATTCCAGCACTGAAGTGCATTCAGTTCAACTTGAACTGTTGCTCCATAAATGTTCTTTATTTATAACAGGTGTCCAGTGAACTGTGAAATCCTTAATTTACAACCCCTTTTTCAAAAAGAGTAATTCAATTAAACAAAATAGAAAATTAAATAAATTATTGCAAAAAGAAACGTACATTAATCAAATAACAATAACCAAGGGGAAAGATTATCATATGTTAACATTTACAGAGATGGTTAAAACAACCCTATTTTCTCTGAACTGAGCAGAACTTGACAAAAGTATTTCATATCCAACATTCTTTACTTCACGTTCAATAAAACAGAAGCCCTGCTTTTGATTGATGACATAATATATTGCTTTAAATAGGGATGTAACGATTCACTCGCAACCGGTTGAAAATTGATAGAAATGTGTGACGATTCAAGTCGGTTGAAATGTTAAACGAATCGCAATACACGTTTTAAACAGCAGGGGCGTTCACTGAATAGCCTACTGTGAAGTTGTGAACCTCAATTTACAGGCAAAATAGCAGAAAGCACACACTGGCGCGAAGCTGGCGAGTGTTTTCAGTTCATTCCTATGTGAGACAAGCTCAACTTCCATAGGAATTAACTGAAAACGCTAGTTTATTAACGCTGGCGCCGCACCAGTGTGCACCATACCGTTTGATGGTGTGCATATTGCATATTTGTGCAAGCACCGTCAAACAGTAGACGTGACGGCAATCATATATGTCAAATTCTAGGTGTGGCGGCATTGTGACTTTCCGTAGACTTTCCGTATACATAATAATGCATCACCACCGTGAGAAGCACCAGTCACCTCCATTTTCATGCAAAAGGCATTAATATGACAAGTGCGAGAGCCACGGAGATAACAAGGTAAATCTGTGTTTTCATGGCAACCAGGTGTTGTATTTGTTTCCAAGTAAAAAAGAAGTATACTAAAATGTATTTTATTGATACTAAATATACTTCTAATACATTATTTTGGTATGTATGTTTTGAAAGTATACAAATATACCTAAATATATTGAATACATTATGGTTAAACGTAAGTGTACTAGAAGTATAATACTAGAAGTGTTATTTAAATATATATTTTTTTAACCTGGGTTTTACTATCTCTTTCTCTCAATGTGTACATAGATTTTTGTTTTCTATAATGTGTTGATGGTTATGGCATATTTTTCTAAATGTGTTCTGTTTTTTTTTAACTCTTGCTAGTGTAATGATACAAATTATATCAAAATTAAAATCTTGCCTTTATTACAATGTAAAACCCCTGTCAATGTGGTACTAATTTTACATAGTCTTTTTACATAGTGTGAAAAAGATACCAGTGTCCAGCCTCCTGACCAGACACACAGAAAGAGTAATTTGAAACTAATTTGATTTATTTTTTATTTTTTATTATTTGACAAAATATATTTCAAAATTAAAAAGAAATGTGCAGCATTTTGACTGAGAAATACTTTTACATTTTTATTTTGGCTAAAATCTAATTTGTTAAAAATGTGAGAAAATCGTATCGTGAAAGCAGTATTGTGAATTGTATCGCATCGTGAGTTGAGTGAATCGTTACATCCCTAGCTTTACATAGTAAAACAAATGAAAATGGCATGGACAAAAATATTGGGACCTTAATATTTCATTGCACAGCCTTTGGAGACAATAACTACAATCAAGTGATTTATACACTTCTCAACTGGTAGTTTGGCCCACTCTTCATGAGCAAACTGCTCCAGTTCTCTCAGGGTTGATGGTTGCCTTTTCAAAATGGCAAGTTTCAACTCTTTCCACAGATGTTCAATGAAATTCAGATCAGGACTCATAGAAGGCCATTTTAGAACAGTCCAATATATTCTTCTCATTCATTCTTGCGTGCTCTTTAAAATATTCTTTTTTTTCAGGGCCCGTATTTATCAAGCTTCTCAAAGTGCCATTTTAGTCTTAAGTGCTGAGAATTGACAAAATTTACTCCTACTCTGAAACTTAAGTGTAAAAGCAAGTTATCAAATTTCTCAAAGCTAAGAATCACTCTTACTCTCCCAGCTATTTAAGACCGCTCGAGAGGTCTCTCAAGTGGTTAAGAGTTGCCAGTAGGGGCTTGTGATGGAGTAGACAGAGACGTGTGCAAATCTGTTAGGAGAGGAAGAATGTTTTTTTATTGTTTGACGCCGCTTAATGAATTAAAAACGGTATTGTTTGGGTAGAGCAGGCATCATCTTCGTCAGCGACTGAGTGAGGAACGTCATTTCACCAGTGACATTTATGCAGCAATTCATTTTCAGATTAATTGAAGGTGGTGATTATGCTTTGTTTGCAACGCAATGCTGATGATTTGGCCCATCATAACCATCAATAAGCCGAATTGTAATGGAAACAATTATTGCACTTACAGCTCAACACATTTTCACGCGTTTCACTGACTTCCCAACAACACCCCGCATAATTCAACAGAAGCAAACACAATTCATGCAAATAGCTGGCTTCCCAAGAGTAGTAGGCACAATGGATGGCACTTATATAAAGATCATTGCTCCCAGCGTCAACGAGGATCTTTATATGAATAAGAAGAGGTATCACAGCATCAACGCACAAGTTGAGTTTGATGCAGACTACAACATTTTGGATGTGGTACCCAAATGGCCTGGGTCTACCCATGACGCACGATTTTGAATGAAAGTGGCCCGAAGCAGCTGTTTGAAAGGCAATTTCTGCCGACAGAGGATACCCGTTCGTGGCTGCTCACCCCTTTCCATATGCCACTGACAGAAGCCCAAATGAACTACAACAGGTAGCCTTGTGTAAGCTATTTATTCACAATTTTCCATCCATCCAGCCATCCATCTTCATCCGCTTATCCGTGATCGGGTCGCGGGGGCAGCAGCTCCAGCAGGGGACCCCAAACGTCCTTTTCCCGAGCAACATTAACCAGCTCCGACTGAGGGATCCCGAGGCATTCCCAAGCCAGGTTGGAGATATAATCTCACCACCTAGTCCTGGGTCTTCCCCGAGGCCTCCTCCCAGCTGGACGTGCCTGGAACACCTCCCTAGGGAGGCGCCCAGGGGGGATCCTTACCAGATGCCCAAACCACCTCAACTGGCTCCTTT
>JACXGM010031262.1:0-12896 GCA_016801145.1 Umbra pygmaea
CACCGTTAGATTGAACCACCATTAGATTGAACCACCATTAGATTGATCCACATTGAGATTGAATTACAAAATGAAAAGGAGGGAAGGAACACAACCCCTAAACCTTGAAACCAAAAATTGCTTAAAAAGCACAAGTCCTGTAGGACCTCAAATGGTTCAATTGATTCTTAATTACTCAATAAGCTGATCTAGGCAATACATGTTGTGCTCTGTGCGTGATCTCTCTGGATATTGCGGGATCCCAGCCGAGAACCTGTTTGTACTACTGTAAAAGTTTGGTAACATTTCGGGCATTATTAGTGGGGTTATTTACGAGATACACCCTTGGTTCCATTAGCGCCTGCACTAAGCCATTCTGCTGATAGCTCTAACTCAACCAATATAATTACAACGTAAAAAAGCTTATGGTGGTTGTTTGGCTTGAGGTCAAAGTGCAAAGGACCCTAGGGTTATATTGCTCCGAACCATCACTTTAAGGATGTGGCAATACAGAAATAAATATAAATCTTTATACAGTAAACAATTTTTTAAAATGATGCTGTATAGCACCCACACTTAGCTTGAACACCCATTGTCTACCTTTAGAATATAAAAAATATTTACCTTTAGGTCGTTTTGAAGTAGATAGTTAGTCCACTATTACTACTGTATATCATACTGGCTGAAATATAGCAGCTGTCAGTAAAGAATAAACTGTTACTGAAGTTCCCTGCATATTCCTTCATTAAAACACCCATGCACCACATTCCACTAGCCGGCATGACACGACAAACTTGTAAAGTATTGTTAGCTTTGCTGTGAGCTGTAATCCATCCCAAGATTCCACAGCCACAAATGCAACAATCTCATGTACTAAAAGAATTTTGCATATGTGAATTAATATGTATTAATCTCAGGCCAAGAATATCATACAACTATTTTCTCTAGAGCTACTGTAGTCAGTCTACAGACAATTGAAATGTGACAGCTGCGGTCCTGCCCAGGATAATTCCATTCTAATATTAATATGCCTAAATGACCAACATTGTAATGGTTTTCTATGATTTTATATTTATATAACCTAAATAATTACATAGCCTATATTACTTTGCATTTACCCTGTAGTCAATATCCGATCATTTCAAATACATTTTTTAATGTCCTGACATGCCATTCAAACCTGCATGCATTTCTTTGGTATTCATTTAAAAAAAAGTCACAATCATATTCTTTTGCAACTTCAGGTCTTGCCTCTTAAGTTTTGCCGTTATGCGTCAAGCCCTGCTTGAACTATACATTCTCCAAGTACTTTACAGTAAATTGTTTTGTTTTCCCCCATTTTCTTCCCTACCCAATTCCCACTAACCCTGCCCTGTCAGCAGCTCTGCAACTCCTTGGACAGATCTGTGGGATGGCGAGGGGCACGCATATCATTCATCCAACCATATGTCACCAAGCAGCCGATTCTTTTTGCACTGTTCATCCAACATGGAAGCCTTTAGCCAAGTCATGATTACTTCCTCGATTGAATTTACAGGCGCCCGATCTGGACACAACGAGTCGCTGGAGGGTGAAGTTGCAGGATAGATAATCTGATTTATCTAACCTATATCCCGGGCAGCACTATGCCAAGTTGCACTTCCTCATGCAGGAGGTCCGGGGAAAGTCAGAGAAACCATTGTCAGGCTCGAACCACTGACTATCATGAAACACTGACTATTATTTGACTGTCCTGCAATGCAGCAACTTAGTTGACTACACCATGTGAAACCGCGAAAGTACTTGAAATTGTATCCGATTGGTCTATTCTTGGAGAGTTTCCAGTAGAACGGCAATTCAATACCTACGAAGGTTTACATTTGAAAGGCAATATCATAAGTCTGTCTACGTAATGCAGCAAAATGTCCTTTACGTACGGTTACCCATGTATTCCCATGAGAACAGGTAGGCTGCACATACTTACTTGATCAGTAAACCTACTGTCATTAGTCAACTGATACTGTAAGTAACCCTACTGCCCATGCTTACCTGATCAGTAAACTGACTGCCCCTAATTGGCTGCACAGAAAACCTACTGCCCATATTTAACTAGTCAATTAACCTACCGTACTGCATCTACTTAGCTGATCAGTTCAGCCACTTGATGCTCCACCAGGCTGTGTCTTGAAGCCTTCTAATTACCCACATATTGAGTCTCTGCCATAGGGATTGATTACTGATGTAATATAATTGTACACTGAGTACAGTCCACTAAATCAATATATCAACTGTCTGGATAATGTCTCCTGTACTACTTTGTTTTTTCCAAACTGTGCAATAAATCCATTATTTAACATAAATATTTACACCAGCAAAATGTGGAATCATAGATTAATAAGTTGGTGGAACATTATTAAAATAAAATGCTTAATGCAGAGACATCCAGGATTAGATTCTGTAGTAGGAGAGGCTGTTTTTAAGTGTTTTAAACAATAATTCGCTGATCAAAACAAGCATAGAAAGAGTCAAATGTAGACCACCTGTGAGTAAAACTTAAATGTTTTAAAATATTATCAACTGTTTTACTCTACCTTAAGCAGATTTTTTAATTCATGCAATAAGTAAAGATTAACACACACAGACGGTGCGTTGCCAGCGGGGGTGGATTAATGTGGTCAGGGGCCCCTAGGCTACTCTTTGTGTGAGCCCCCCATCAATCATTGTGATTTACTGGAAAATTGTATTTAGTGCCATACATGGTCCACACACAAATAAGGTGAACTGGCATACACACACGCACTGAGACTACAGTGTTTACTTTACATTTCTTCATGCGGTGGACCACAACAGTAAGAAAATTACCAACAAACCACATAGGTAAAATGAGAAATTGAACATTCAAACAAAACACAAATACAAACAAGCATAAATCCTAGTGCTTAGAAGCAGCCCTTTAATTATGATCAAGAAACACTTGCATTACAACCAAAAATAACATCAACAGAGATGTAAGTGGAAAGAATACCAGATATTACCCTCTGCCACCACAGCCACAAAACAATTACAAAGGAAATATGTAACTATAAACAGCAAAGCAACAGAATTCCCTGTATTCACAGTTCAACTGCTAGCTGGTAACCACTTTTAGCTTTATAAACCAACAGGTAGGCTACAGTATCTGCATCAATGCAGAACACCCTGTTATACTGAGGCAAAATCACAACCTTATTACTGAGACAGAAACCACTGTGCAAAACACTAAACTGTGTATAAACCAAAGCCATGATGAAAAAAGCAGCAGTAGCACATAATAACACTGTTATTATAACAGCAATAATGAAACAGCAGCACAGTAATAAATATGTACATATTGTTGCAAAAAATATCTTTCTTGGTTTTCTGGCAGAGAAGTCCTTAATGAGGCTGGTAATATCCAATTTGCGCAGAACGTCATTTTTAATGGACATCAGAGACAGGTGATTCAGTCAGTTTTGGCCCATCGTGGATGTCAGTCTATTTGTAATTAGTTCCAGGTTTGAAAAAGAGCGCTCCCCGCTGGCGTTGGTTACAGGCAAAGTCATAAATAGCTGGAGTGCTATATCAACATTGAAAACACTGATTGTAGTGTTCTTGCTCTTATAAGTTGCAGCAGTGACCTTGCTGAGGTGTCCTCGTTTTCTTGCCAAAGTGTCTGAATTGTCCAATTTTGTCAACAAAATCCTTCTCTAGATCACCTGGATATTTCTTCTGCAGATTAGCTGCTCGTGTAGTAAGACATTGGTTTGCGTTATTACTGATCTTTTGCAGCGACTCCTGGATTCTAGCATAATTCCGTTGCAGTGCGTTTGTCGCTTGCACGTGAGCTGACCATCTAGTGTCTGAAAGACTTTATCAAAGTCTCGTCAAAGCTGCTTTCCGACCGCAGGGATTTTTGCAGTTCAGTTTTGCAGTTTAAACAACACTTTTTATGGATATCTTTCAGAAATGGCTTTCTTCTTGCCACTCTTCCATAAAGGCCAGATTTATGCAGTTTACGACTGATTGTTGTCCTATGGACAGACACACCCACCTCAGCTGTAGATCTCTGCAGTTCATCCAGAGTGATCATGGGCCTCTTGGCTGCATCTCTGATCAGTCTTCTCCTTGTATGAGCTGAAAGTTTAGAAATATGGCCGGGTCTTGGTAGATTTGCAGTGGTCTGATACTCCTTCCATTTCAATATTATCGCTTGCACAGTGCTCCTTGGGATGTTTAAAGCTTGGGAAATCTTTCTGTATCCAAATCCGGCTTTGAACTTCTCCACAACAGTATCTCGGACCTGCCTGGTGTGTTCCTTGTTCTTCGTGATGCTCTCTGTGCTTTCAATGGACCTCTGAGACTATCACAGAGCAGATGCATTTATACAGAGACTTGATTACACACAGGTGGATTCTATTTATCATCATTAGTCATTTAGGTCAACATTGGATAATTCAGAGATCCTCACTGAACTTCTGAAGAGAGTTTGCTGCACTGAAAGTAAAGGGTCTGAATAATTTTGCTCGCCCAATTTGTCAAAAAAGTTAGAAATATCCAATAAATTTCATTCCACTTCATGATTGTGTCCCATTTGTTGTTGCTTCTTCACAAAAAATTACAGTTTTATATAATTATGTTTGAAGCCTGAAATGTGGCAAAAGGTCGAAATGTTCAAGGGGGCCGAATACTTTCGCAAGGCACTGTATCTCCAATCATACACCCAGAGTTACAAACATTCAAAACACCCAGCACTACTTGGGCTGAAAACAACCAGATCATATGCATACATAATTTACACACTTATCGCCAATCATACACCCAGTCAGAAGCGTCATGCACCTATTTTTTTTAGGGGGCACAGTGTGCACAACACGCGGAAACATGTGCCCACAAATACAGATATTAAAAGGAAAATCCACTTGGCTCAAAAACCTGAGGGGATGGGCATGACGCCTCTGCACCCAGTGTTACAAAAACATTCAATTGTGAAATGTTGTTGTATGTGGCGCTACGCTAAAGTCTAGTGACAACGCTATAAAAGGCTGTTCTGGTGCTTGCATCTCTCCCTTATCCCTCCTACCAGTTCCTATGGCCACTTGGTCAGTGTGAATGCAAATAGCAAAACCGGTTTTGGGGGAGAGTAGTTAGTAGAACTGTTTAGAAGTGGACTGTTCCTATAACTACGTTCCTGTAACTACTTGGTCAGAAAGCGGCTTAAGACTAACCCCTTGCTAGATACCCCTTTAAAACAAGCATTTTTGCAAGCTTACTTGAAACCAAGGGGTACCCAGAATACATTGCTTAACCGGCAACAATGGCGGCCAGATCATCCAGAGTCCCATAAATGCATTTTCGGCTTGAATAATTGATCATGACTGACATGTTTTGTGCTCTACACAGTCCTGTACATATATATTTGAAACCATGTTCTTAATTGAAAAGTTTTTCAAAATCGCTAGTTTGCTACGCTAATGTTACATTGCTGATTTGTACAACATCAGCATTTCTCTAACTAGCCTTGAATGGGATTCCATGCATGTCTACAGATTTAACTAAACTCCATTAGCAGCGAATTTCATTTGATATCAGCGCATAACACTACTTGGTTTGGAGACATTGATACATGCTTGATGATGTAACCGTAACCAAGTGGTGTCTCATTTCATAGGGGTATGTTTTCATCCCTAGTCCTAACCACGCGGTTTCGAGGGACAAGGGCTAGGGGTAAGACGAAGGGGTAAGAGAAGGGGTAAGACAGAGAAATGGGATTCACCCTTACCCCTACCCTTTAACTACACAATTAGTTGCTTATCAACAGATAGTTTGTTGATAGTTTAATGTTAGTAATATTATCAACAAACTATCTGTAGAGCACCTACCGATGGATTTTCAGACTCTCTAAATAAAGTGTAACCCACTTCATTAAGTTAATTTGTCACATTTGAGTGGAGTGAGCTAAGCACAGCGCCAGTTAACATCATAAGAAGAAGCCTAATGATAGATAGCAGAACGAACATCTCGGCTGTAAAAAAGATTCCATAAAAGGCAGTTGTTAAATTTCTTGTTAAAATTCTTGTAATACAAGTGACCTATGCTATTAAGGTTAGGTTAATATTTTACTTATCTAGAAACATATTTGTTTGTAATAAAGATCTTATCACATAAGGAATAGCTTTAAGAACTGTATTGTATTCCTTGGTATAGATCTCCAAGTTGTATTTCTCCATAAATTATTCTTGCGTATACCAAGTCCCATTTATACTAGCCAGTTGGGAGACTACCACAATATTGTTTGAAAACTAGTTATGGTAAAACAATTACTTTTTCTATGTAGTATGGATCCATTATTCCATATAAAGAGATTACGTGGTGAGAAATTATGTTTGTACAGCAGAGCCCAACAGCTTAAAGCCTGCTCATGAAAAGCTGCCAATTTCAAAAGTTATTGGCACAATATATGGACATTGTAGCAAATAAATTAAGCCAACCAAGATTCTGGAAAATAAATAGCGGAACAATATTCCAAAAACTGAGTGGATTTTTTAAATACTGCTTAATACAATTAAGCTTTGATATCCAATTAAAGAGAGTAAAGTCCAAAACATTCAGCCCACCGTCACAGACCCTATTTGTAATAATATTTTGTTTACCGGGATGCGTGGCATCCCTATAATGGCTTAGCTTAACACACTACATTACTGTTTTAGCTGCACATTTTTATTATTGTACCAGATTGATTTCTGAATATGTTAACAGAGTGGTATGGGTTTGTTTAAATTATTTTTTTTTCTTTGGATTATTCCAGGTCTGACAACATAAAAGCAACGCAGACATCCAGTAGAGTCCCGTAGATGTCGTCACTAGAGGGAGCTTGGGAGTACAACATGATGGATCCTTCTTTCAGCATCAAGCAGGATGTGTGCTGTGATGTTTTGCAGCACTGATGTTAGAACCTATATTGACTTAGCTTAAATAGCTGCATATTTTAATTATCCTACCAGATTGATTTCTGAAGTTAACAGAGTAGTATTGTGTTGTATAAAATTAACTTATTTTCTTTGCATTATTCAAGGACTGAAAACACTGCATCGTTTTGTCACTTTCTGAAAATAAATTATCTGAATGACAATATTTATATTTAGAATTTGGGAGAAATGTTGGGGACATGCCTACCCCCAAAGTTACAGACAGGCAATGTGGTCTCGCCCAATAATAAGAAGAAGAATTTGTGAAAAATATATGGTGTCCCCCCAATATCAATATGCTCTTGCCACTAGATGTGCCACAATTTAGCTGTAGCCCTCAAGATTCACCAAAATCACTACTCAAGGACTTGTTGATTAGTCGTTGAACCAGGTGTGCTAGCTCAAGGGTAATTCAAACAAAAGGACTGGCTGATGGTCCTCCAGGAGAGGGTTGGGAACCACTGCGCTTGACAGCATGCTAAACATCAGTGCTGCATAACATCTCGCTGGAAGTCTGTGCTGTAAAACATCACTCAGCACGCATCCTGCTAAACATCACACTTAGCATCAAGCTAAACATCACACTTAGCATCACGCTAAATATCACACTTAGCATCATGCTAAACATCACACTTAGCATCACACTAAACATCACACCTAGCATCATGCTAAACATCACACTTAGCATCATGCTAAACATCACACTTAGTATCACACTAAACATCACACCTAGCATCATGCTAAACATCACACTTAGCATCACGCTAAACATCACACTAAATATCCTACTAAACATCACACTTAGCATCACACTAAACATCACACCTTGCATCATGCTAAATATCACACTTAGCATCATGCTAAACATCACACTTAGTATCACACTAAACATACTGGTCAGGTTAGCAGTTGGAGAAAATGTCTCCTCATATTCTATACCCGTCTTCTGACTGTATCCTTTTGCTATGTACCGTGCCTTATATTTGTCAGACCCATCTACATCCCTTTTGATTGCATATACCCATCTACCCCCCACAGTTTTCTTACCCTCAGGCAAGTTGGTTATGTTAAATGTGTTTTTTTCTCTTGGTGAATCCATCGCATTAATCAATTTCACAGAATTAGTTGAGGGCATAGCCTGAATGTTAGGGGTATATTACATGCCACTCTGTAACAGCAATCTACATTCTTCAGTATCTGATCTTCACTTTCTCCATCTGATACATATTCGCTTAAATACTCTGACTCCAGAAGCTCGCTGTCTGTTTCACCTGTCTGGATTTGGCTACTCTCTGTAGGCATAGTGACAGGAGCTTGCTCACGGGTACATCTCTGGTTCTTGTCAGCATTTCGCCCTGTCCTGCTGGCTCTATTCTTCCTCTCACAGTCATCATTGTCAGGTACTGTACCACATCAGTTTGTGTCTGCTGCTCTGTGGTAGTTTTGGTTACAAACCTCCCCAGCCTGTGCTTCTACACTTTTCCACTGTCAGGAATCATAGACCATGTAGGCTGGACTATTCTTATTGTACTTGTCAATCATAGACCATGTAGGCTGGACTATTCTTGTTGTACTTGTCAATCATAGACCATATAGGCTGGACTATTCTTGTTGTACTTGACAATCATAGACCATGTAGGCTGGACTATTCTTGTTGTACCTGACAATCATAGACCATGTAGGCTGGACTATTCTTGTTGTACCTGACAATCATAGACCATGTAGGCTTGACTATTCTTGTTGTACCTGACAATCATAGACCATGTAGGCTGGACTATTCTTGGTGTACCTGACAATCATAGACCATGTAGGCTGGACTATTCTTGTTGTACCTGACAATCATAGACCATGTAGGCTAGACTATTCTTGTTGTACCTGACAATCATAGACCATGTAGGCTGGACTATTCTTGTTGTATCTGACAAGCATAGACCATGTAGGCTGGACTATTCTTGTTGTACCTGACAAACATAGACCATGTAGGCTGGACTATTCATGTTGTACCTGATAATCATAGACCATGTAGGCTGGACTATTCTTGTTGTACCTGACAAACACTCTGTTTTTTTTATTTTGAGTTTAATTATCATTTATCCTCACTGTAAACCCGAACAGTAAGCAGTACTCAAAAAAATTAAGGAAACTGATTACCTCAAAATTTTTGAGTTCATGAAATTAACAGTCACTGTGTTTTGCCATCATTGAACTGTTTTGAGAACATTTCCAAACAAAATGTACGAAGTGAGACTGAAAAACATTACATTGATTAAGGGAATGCAGTTTCAAGTCACTGTAAATCTATTATGGGCAGTATTTTGTTTGTAAAGCTGCACACATTGTTATACTAAATGTAAATGTTTAAGTTCTATGAACTCAAACAGAAAAGAATTGTTCCAGTGCACTTAAAATGTTTGAAGGTATTTTAAGTATTCTGAACTCAAAAGGAAGTACTTCAAGAACTCAAAACTTTTGAGGTAATAAGTTTCCTTAATTTTTTTGAGTCCTGCTTACTATTCGGGTTTACAGTGCTGTTTGTATGTGAACTGACCCAAACTTCTGCATTCTAGTCAGGTTAGGTCTTTTTCCTGTCAACATTTGGTAAGGCATCTGGTTTGTACAAGTGTTAAAACATTTGTTCCTCAATGCACCTACTCTCTGTACTGCATATGTCATAACTATTTTGATAACTCACTCTCTATGAGCATACACCTAGCCATGCTGGTAACTCACTCTCTAAGAGCATACACCTAGCCATGCTGGTAACTCACTCTCTATGAGCATACACCTAGCCATGCTGGTAACTCACTCTCTATGAGCATACACCTAGCCATGCTGGTAACTCACTCTCTATGAGCATACACCTAGCCATGCTGGTAACTCACTCTCTATAAGCATACACCTAGCCATGCTGGTAACTCACTCTCTATGCGCATACACCTAGCCATGCTGGTAACTCACTCTCTATGAGCATACACCTAGCCATGCTGGAAACTCACTCTGTATGAGCATACACCTAGCCATGCTGGTAACTCACGCTGTATGAGCATATATCACAGCTACACTATCACATTTACACACTATCACAGCTACAATATATCACAGCTACAATATATCACAGCTACACACTATCACAGACACACACTATCACAGCTACAATATATCACAGCTACACACTATCACAGCTACACACTATCACAGACACACACTATCACAGCTACACTATATCACAGCTACACACTATCACAGCTACAATATATCACAGCTACACACTATCACAGCAACACACTATCACAGCTACACACTATCACAGCTACACACTATCACAGCTACAATATATCACAGCTAAACACTATCACAGCTACAATATATCACAGCTACACACTATCACAGCTACACACTATCACAGACACACTATCCAGCTGTCCTTCCAGATCCTTCTAGTACCTGGCTGTCTTTCTCCACCTTTCTCTGTTCCCTGTCCGTTGCTTCTTCTCCACCTCCCTCTGTCGCGCTCATCCATCTAGCCTTTTCTTTTATTCTGTTTACTCTCTTTTATTTCCTCTTTCAATCACAACTCTTCATCCATCTCTCCATCCTTTGCCAGTTCTTTTTTCTCTCTGCTTGTCTTTCCCTCTGTGTTTTCTTCTCGCTCACTTTCTCCCTATCTCTTTTGTTCATCTCTCTCTGTCTTAACATTCTCACTCACACCACACATTGTAACATCTTCCAGTCTGTTTACATGTACTCTTCAAGCTGTATTTAAAACAGACCATTGATCTTGTGAAGATTGTTCTTTTTAAAATGGAGGGTACAGAAATGTGCTCTGTATTATGCAGTAATTACCTCAAGTTCCAATTAGCTCTTCCATTTGCGGTGGATTGAGTCTCTTACTTGGTGGATGGGGTTGCATTGTTAAACTCATCAAGATGATTTGGTTGGGTCCAAATTGGCACCCTCCCTGATCAAAAGTGCTGTCTTACAGGTAATGATGTGCCATTTAGGACCTAGATCTTGTCATTTCCAGCATCTGGTAATCGATGCATTGTGCACACAAATTACACTGAGCTCTTCGGTCAACAATACTACAAATTACAATCAGGACATCAACGTTTGATTAGTGCTGCTTGATGGGACAGTGTAGCATGTCTGTGATCTAAAAAGAATCACACTGATATTTCAGCCTGAAGGGAGGTTGTTGTCATGGCAATGGTTACAGCCATAGTGGTGCAGGGTGATGTTCACAGTCAGGATGACAAAGGATGGCTCTTCTGTTTGCTTTCGGAGATAAATTATAAACTTTTTATGTAGAAGATGAATAATCCAGTTTGAACACTTTGGAATGTCCACTTCCAGCCACAGCAATCTGAGACGTTTGCCTCAGGGCCTGGTTCTCAATGACTTTCAACACATCATTAAAATGTTTAGCAGTAGAAAAATCTCATGCAGTTTTGCTGCCATCTATTAAGTTCTATTTATGTTTCATAATTTATTTAAGTCCAGAAGTTCTGTGTTATTATCGTACTCTACTGGAGAGGAGAGGACATAAAAGAACAGTCTTCCCTGCATGCCAAATTGAACCCTCATCATGTTTTAGTACACTACAATTATTCTTCAGGAATAAAAGACTGTGCTGAAAGGTAATCAACATTGTGGGGAATAGGGGGCTATTTGGACCACAAACTCATGTCAGATTGAGAAATTGAATGTACTGAAATGAGGTAGAAGGAGTGGCAAAAGGAAATAAACAATCAGATTTGGAGTATCTAACCTAGCAGTAGACCAGGAAATAGTGGGAGCGATTGACAGTCAACCTGATGAGAAAGTCTCCCAGCATGCACTACACGGCGGTGTGAATGCACATTCTGACATGGAAGAGACAGTGTTGTCCACAATCTGACCTGAGGTCTGACTTGGTGTAACACACACACACGCACGCACACACACGCACACACACACAAACACACACGCACAAACACACACACGCACACACACACACACACACACACACAGACACACACACACACACACACACACACACACACACACACACACAAACACACACACGCACACACACACACACACGGACACAGAGACACATGGACACATGGACACATGGACACAGAGACACATGGACACATGGACACATGGACACAACACATACACACACACTTTTCTTTCTATGTTTGTGCAGAGCTGAGACATTACCCAGAAATCCATGTTCTCTATTACCTAGTCCTAACCTTTAACCAAACCTTAGTAACCTAGCTCCATGCCTAAACCTGACCTAGTCCTAACACTTGACCTAGTTTAACCTAACCTTAATAATCTATCTTTTTTATGACTGGATCTTACCTAGTCCTAAACCTTAAGCTAACCTTAACCTAGCTTTAAGCTTAAACCTTACCTAGCCCTAAATCTTACCCTAATCTTAATAATCTAACTAAAGCCTACCTAGCTCTAAAGCAACAATCTAAATCTAACCCAAAAAGCCATGTCCTTTATTCCCTAATCTGAAACCTACATCTCAATATCTTCACTGTTATGCCTAAGCGTAACCTAGCCCTATCACCTAACAGGTAATGCTTGTGATTCTATTCCCTAATCTGAAACCTACATCTCAATATCTTCACTGTTATGCCTAAGCGTAACCTAGCCCTATCACCTAACCGGTAATGCTTGTGATTCTATTCCCTAATCTGAAACCTACATCTGAATATCTTCACTGTTACTGCCTACTCCTAAAAGTACCCACATCGTTACTGCACGCACAACAATTTGTTTCCTTAAACCTAACCCCTAACCTGAAAACCACCATTTGTTTGGTTTTTACAGGTTTTACTATTGTTATGGGGACATCAGGTCGGGTCCCAACAGGCACACGCAGACATGTATCCCACCACACACGCACACACACACTTGCACGCACGCACGCACACACACACACACACACACACA
>JACXGM010031264.1:0-13014 GCA_016801145.1 Umbra pygmaea
CATCCTGTGCCATATTCACTGTGTATATTTGTTGGAAATGAATTTTACATATCCAAAAATGTCAAGGTCTTTTCTTTAAAAAAACATCAACCATATGTTTGTACTTGCCTCAGGTCCAGTGTAACAAGAGTTTAACTTTGGGTATGTTTTTTTAGGCAGAATTTGACAATTAGGGGGCGAGGCTTAAGAGGTTAATGTAAGCATTTGATTTTCGTCCCATTTCCAATTTCAACCTTTAATTCCCCCCTTTTTTTCTCAAGGGTAACTGGGCAACATCCCAAATTATTTCTTGTTCCGAAGAACCTATTTCTTGTTCCAAAGCTCCAATCAAAATTTCTCATACAATCTGCATAGCGTACGAACTGACCTGGTTGATCATGCCAGTCAATTCGTAGGCTAGATCACCTTTTAGCCAATTTCATGGGAAGACCAGATCCAGTTACATTTTTGACTCATAAAGTAATTCAATCAATTTTTTTTCACTTCTGTTTCATTTTTATTACTTTTTCTTTTAATTTACCCATCCTATGTGTTCATCATCCTCCATCAATGCATGCAAGGCAAGGCAGCATAGCATTTTTCCATACAGTGGTTAGCGTCCCTGTCAATGTTAATAACTCTGAATTTTCTCATGGCCTACTATTATTTTCATTGTAACTATAAGTCAGCCTTTTCGTCAAAATACTTTAAATGTTATTCTCAATTGAAATATTAAGTGTTAACATTTATAACTTATCTTGATTCAAAATCCTAACTTGACCAAACTCAACTTTATTCCTGTCTGTTGTACTCTTTCTCGCCCAGTAGGTGGCGCACCGCTGATATTTTTACAGTCTTAAAGCATTGCAATTTGATTGTATTACCGTGAACTGTTCGACGCAAGGCATTATGGTTTAACACTAAAATAATCGCAATTTCCCATCCATCATTACATTCCCAATTTGATTTTTTAAAAGTAATTCTATATACAACCCCAGAGCAGGCACTATCCTGATGCTGCCTTTTCTATATTTTAAAGCATTGTTGCCTAATGCAAGTTACATCGAACAGGCAATACAAGTGGACAATCATTTGCATTTCTTCGGGCTAAGGACAACATTATTGTATCTCAATTTACCAGGACCTCACAATGCATGATTTTTCTCTTAAACCTATAGATTTTGTAGTGTAGATAATTACTAACCAGCAGACATTCTGTTAATAAGTAACAACTACCCCCCTTTATTCACCAACCTTTTTCTTCTGTGTGAAGGTCAGAGGCCTTTGCACTTTGTTAATAGAATTATGACCCAATCCTTTAACTTCAATTATTTTTGCACACTATGGATTTCCATTAAATCAACAGCCAGAGTGAGGGTTAACGTCAAGTTTTCCTGTTGTTGCATCACCATATAGAATAATACTCCTTCACAGGCACGTTAACTCGGCCCACACAATCAGTTCACATAATTATTTACAACCCCTCAAAGTTAATGCCAATTTATTCCCCAAATTTTAATCTCAATAATTTCCTACTTAGTCCCATGACAACAGTTTAGGCTCTAAATCCTTGGTGCAGACAGCCCTAGGCCGCAACATAGTTTACCATAACAAAACAATCCTATTGTTCTTCCATTTTATTTAATTTTTCGGCCAAAACTCAATAACGTGGCAGGTTTTCTCTAGCTCGTCGTAACCTCACTCCACACTCATTTACAAATGAATGTGACCACCAACAAGTTCGCTCAACCCTTAAACTTTATCTACCTATCTCAATCTCTTCCAACATCCAAACTTTTTGATTTATTTAAATTTTCATACCCCATTTCTCAATTTAGCAAATACCAGTAATTTAACCCCAACTTCTCTAAACACTCAACACAATGAACGTGGCTCCATTTGCATCTCCCTCCCCCTTTACTTTCAACCATTGTTTGTTTGAAGTACAAAGAACCAGCCTTACCAATTTAGATTAACCTCTAATTAAGAGTTAGCACCCCTTGTGTATTTTTTATCCTATTTTCACCCAGATTAATAATTGCATTTCCATACCCCTTTAACTTTTGTTTCCTTTAATTACTTAACTTCGCCATACACTCTTCTAAATTTCCAGTTGCCAGTTTGTTTTAACCTCGCATCAACATTCTTCGATTTCCCAAGTCCTATAATACGAGAGTGTACCCAAAGGTCTGCCTCGAATTGTTCTCAAATTTCCTCCGATCAATTGTTCCCAATAACTACCATGTGACATTGCATGTATGAAACGATTTCTAACCGTATGTTTGTATTTAACCTTAATTCATTTTTTCTAACGTGTGCATGTAAAAAACAACTGGAAATGTATAAATTTAGCTGTATGGAATGTACATTTAGTGAATTCAACCCCTTTTCCCCGATCAGAATAAATGCATTGAAGCTTATGGAGATATGCGACCTGCATTCTCTACCTGAACTACTCACAATCTGTAACCAACAATTTAATTGCATGTTTGTGCATTACTTTTGGCCTTAGCATAGTTTAACCTCAAATGTGTACTAAGAAAACCCCAATTTTAACCTCAAAGTATTATTTTAACCCCATGTATCCTTATAGTTTTCCCAACTAATCATTATTGTCATTCGCTTTTACCAATTTGTTCCCTCTTTCTTTATCGTTGTTCTGATAGATTTTTTGAGATCGCTAACAACGGTCAACCCAATTCTAAATATTAAATTCCACATTCCAATGCATTTCACAAACTGGTTTAATCTTGTATGGACTCTGTATGTATGAATTTCCATTTTGTGTGTTACTGTATATACCATTTATTTCTAAACCATGTTTCCTCCAATCACCAAGCGTCCATCGCATTTAATCTGAAAACTGTGTGCTCATTCTCAAGGTCAAAAACATTGAAAGTATATGTAATACCCAACCAATTGTTCAGTGCTTGTTTCATTACTCTATCAATGGTAGTCCAATACAGCATCAGTATCTGAGAATATAATTTATGGGTGCGTGTAAAAGATCGATCATTTAGCAATTCATTTGAGTTGGGTTACAACAACTAACCGTGACTATACTATTTGCAGGCGTGCACATTTTTCCTTCGTTGTTGGTTAGCGGCAGTTGTCATCTAACTTCAATGGTGCATTACCGCCACCTACTGTACTGGGGTGTGGGCCTAGGTTCGCAACTTCCTTCTCACATCTTTTATTAAGTAGAGATGGCAGCTTATGTTCCAGTCTATTTGTGCTTCAAACACAATTGGCCCCTTGAGAACAGGACATACTATGCCTGACACATTCAGAAGGCAGGTTTCAGTTACAGAGTATTAGGACAAACTCAAGGTTAGTTGAATAAAACCTGCTAGCGAGCAGGTTAGGTTCACAGAGTATTTTGCCGTAGTAACTGACTCAGAGTAACCCTGAACTGGCTTTTTGGAACCGTTAAACTAGAGTTTCCATCCACTCTGAGTGAACTTACTCTGAGTTTTTGCTTTGGAAGAAAGACAAGTAATTACAAACCATATTGTTCCACATGTGTAATTACTAATGATTTATTTTTCTGTAGTTACATGGTGTGTAGTTACATATGTAACTAACATGGGTTGTAATTTCAATGTGACACAGTTAACAATGCATTTTCAATTTTAATATTGTACCATGTAACTACATAGGTTCTTATCACCAAACTATGTTAGATTAGAACACTACGTTATCTTCAACAACCTTATTTGATTGTAGAGCAATGTATATGCAGTTGATATTTTTTTAACTATAATGTAACTACACAAATTGTGAAATGAATGACAATGTAAGTAATACTGTGATTTAATGATCCCTATCATCATAGCTGTAATTTAAGTAAAATGTTTAATATATTTGGTGTTCATGAGACAAGAAAAAACTGTAAGTTTATTTGTTTTTATTACAATACTCTTGTAATTAATATAACAAATAATTGTTATATCATTGGAAAAACTATGCAATGTCACAGACAAGCACCAAATGTAGCAAATCTCAATCTGAAAGTGTTAATAACTACTATATAGTTACTATGTTACAGCTCTCACAAGAATGCATTGTGATCTGTAATGGAATAGTGGGTTAGATTAGGATAAATGTGACAAAGTGAAATCAATGTTGTTAGACATTACAACACTCATTCAAATGTAAATATGGTATTACAAAGGAACAATAGAAATATAATGTAAAGTGAAATAAGATTAATTTACTTATCAATTACTATGCAGTTACTTATATATGTGAACAAATACATATTTATATATATACATGTATAATGACATTCACTTGTGCTTGGTGCGAGTATGAAGTGGCCCCTTCAAAATGTGCCAAACATCCTTTTTCTTGCTCGTAAATTTTTAAATGTACACAACAATTCAACCACCAGTCTATAGTCCTTTTAAATTATGACTATATAAATACTAATATGTCTACTATTCTTTTTTTAACCACAGATGGAATTTAAGATGCAAATGAATGATATTGTCAGATTTCTCAGAGCATCAAATTAATTTGATGTCTTCTAGGAGTTGACAGAGTACTCCTTTCTTATTTACCTTACCCAACCCCTACATCTACTCAATGAATGAAGATGTTTCTTTAAAAATGTTTTGCTTTAAAAATGATTAACCCTTAGTCCTCAGACCTGCCCCTTTATTGTCTGCCATGCTTTTTCAATGTGTTGTGTGTGGCATCCACGTTGAGGATCGACAAAGTTATTGGTGTGATTGACTGTTTGATGATTGCAGCCCAGCCTATCCAGAGACCTGACATATGCTCTCTAACAGTCACTCAAAATAGTGGAACCTCTTTGCACATGTCTTCTGATTATAGGGATCAAGGTTTCCTGAGAACAGTCTTTCACAATCTTAAGGATTGGGCATTGTCTGTTGTGTTTCACCTTTAGCATCCCAAAAACCCAACCCTCTCTTCTCTCAGGACCGATTCTTCCACTATTATACTGAAAATTTTATTTGAGCCTCACAATTTTGCTATATTTTTTGTTGAAATATCCAATGAAGATGCATGTTTAAAATCAAACAATGGTTTGTAATTTAAGCTAAAAGTTAGTTTGCTTGACTCCACTACTCTGGTGAATGTCCTAGTGAGTGCTGAGGAATAGGTATAGACTTACAAACTTACAGTATGGTATCTTATCACTATATTAGTTCAAAAGCTCAGACACTAAGTGTTGCCATGTAAAAATGATAATTCTATCCCTTTCTCTTTTGTGAGAACTTGGATTTCAATCACAAAAAACCTCAGAAGAGATTTGGATCCAATTTTTAAACCCTTCTTCCTTTTGAATCTCCTCAAGGCTTTGTTGCAAACCTTGAGAAGAGGGGTAAGACAAATCATATTGATGTTAGAATATGTTTCAGGGGAGCGTGATCCTTCTAATCTAATTTACTTGCTTTTCTTGCCTTCCTCAGGGTTTTTGTCATTCTGGTAACCGTCCTTGAGCTCTTGGCGATCCTCAATCATATCAATTTGCCTTAAATGTAGGCCCTGTGCAAATCTGAAATGTTTGAAAAAAAGAGGAAATATAATTTTACTTGGAACATACACCATGTTTTCAGTAATGTGATTTATCTTTATGCCTCAATTGATTATTATTGAATAATTCACTAAAATTATTCACCTACCGATAAAGAAATGTTAACCAATCTGTAACGGTAACCAGAGAATGGCTAAATATTGAGTCATTTCGCATGAAGCAAGTGAACAAATAATGATGCCTTACAGTGCATCCGAAAAGTTGTTATTTTACACCCTTATTACGAAATTGATTAAAATTAATTATTTCCCTTTAAATTCTACAATCAATACCCCATAATGACAATGTGAAAGAAGTGTGTTTCGAAATCTACCAAATTTATTAAAAATAAAAAACAAAAAAACACATTTACATATGTGTTCACAGCCTTTGCCATGACACTCAAAATGCAGCTCAGGTGCATCCTGTTTCTGCTGATCATTCTTGAGATGTTTCCACAACCTGCTTGGAGTCCACCTGTGGTAGATTCAGTTGATTGGACACCTGTATATCAATGATCCCACAATTAACAGTGCATGTCAGAGCTAAAAACCAAGCCATGAAGCCCAATGAATTATCTGTAGAGTTGGCCGGCTGGCCAAACTGAGCGATCTGGGGAGAAGGGCCTTAGTCAGGGAGGTGATCAGGAAGCCAATGGTCACTCTGACAGAGCTCCAGTGTTTTTCTGTGAAGAGAGGAGAACCTTCCAGAAGAACAACAATCTCTGCAGCACTCCACCAATCAGGCCTGTATGGTAGTGGCCAGACGGAACCCCTCCTGGAGTTTGCCAACACCTGAATGACTATCAGACCATGAGAAACAAAGATTGAACCCTATGGCCTAAATGTCAAGTGTCATGTATGGAGGAAACAGGTACCACTCATCACCTGGTCAATATCATCCTTACAGTGAAGCATGGGGGTGGCAGCATTGTGTTGTGGGTCTATTTTTCATCGGCAGGAACTGGGAGACTAATCAGGATTGGGGGAAATATGAATGCAGCAATGTACAGAGACATCCTTGCTGAAAACCTGCTCCAGAGCGCTCTGGTCCTAAGACTGGGGCAAAGTTTAATCTTCCAACAGGACACCAACCCTAAACACAGAGCTAAGATAACTAAGAAGTGGCTACAAAACAACTCTGTGAATCTCCTTGAGTGGCCCAGCCAGAGCCCAGACTTGAACCCAATTGAACACCTCTGGAGAGATCTGAAAATGGCTGTGCACCGACGCTCCCCATCCAACTTGATGGAGCTTGACAGGTCCTGCAAAGAAGAATGGGAGAAACTGCCCAAAACTAGATGTGCCAAGCTTGAAGCTTCATACTAAAAAAGAGGTTGTATTTGCGGAGGTTGTAAGGTGCTTCAAAGAAGTATTGTGCGGAGGCTGTAAATATCTATGTACATGTGCAAGTTTTCAAACACACTTCTTTCACATTGTCATTATGGGGTATTATTTGTAGAATTCTTTGGGAAAAATTGTATTTAATACATTTTGGAATAAGTGTGTACCATAACAAAATGTGTAAAAAGTGAAGCGCTGTGAATACTTTCACTATATCTTTCTTCCACAAATTCTGTAGGGAAAACCAAAAATATTTTAAAAAGAAATGACTGTAAGTCAGTGTTTCCCAAACTACAGGGCTGAAAGGATGCCCAGAATGGGTTTAAAAGCACCCCACAAAATGATGTACTGCATACAACAAGGCTAGACTATAGGCTTTAGTTTATACAAAGTTCAAATGCTATACCATCTCCAGGTTTAAGTTCCCAAAAAGAGCCTCTTTTGGTTCCCCTCAATTGAGCAATATATATTTGTTAAAGAAATGTAAAAAAAGAAATGTAGTTTATATAAAGAAAGGTAAGTGAGACTTTCTGTAATAATAATGTACTACATTTTTTACAACTAACATACTGCTTACATTGTATTAGACAGTAAGCCTATATTAACTGTAATAAAACATCATGTTATTCATGCAGCACCAGTCTTGGGTGTCTGGCGCACACAGGACATGCATGCCTACAAGCTCTGAGACCAAAGGTGCTTGAACACTCTCCAAACACTGACAAACATATTTAAGTTGGCTAATGTATTTACAATGTCAGCATAAAATGAGTCAACTATACACTGCACAACACGGACCAACATGACAGTAGACTATTGTAATGGAATATCTACAATGTCTAATACAGCTTGTGCAGCACCAAAGCATTGTGCATGCACCAAAAAATGCAAACTAAATAAATGTACAGTAGCTACATTTCAAACAATTCTTATTCTTATAAATTTTTCCCAAATTGCACTTAGCTTATCAATGCAAATTGCAACATGAGGCTTGGCAACGTTTTCCTTTTGTGAGCCATATTAAAATAACTTACCATTTATATATCCATCTCTGCATTTTTGCTTGATCAATATCTACTTTTGTTGACAGATAGGACACTGCATGGACCTTTTCACCAATCCTTTCCTTATATATATTTTATTTACTTTTTTAATTCTTCTGGAGTGTTTTGCTGACCATATATGAAGGAAATGGTCATAAAGAATCATATGTAATTGCTATGCCTACAGCAGCAGGTATTCTTCAGTAAACCAATTCAGGTTAATAGTTCCAAGTATGCATATTTTGAATTATTTAATATGTTTTATCTATCGATAATAGTCACATTTAGTTTAGTTTTTCTGCAAATGAACACCTTTTGTGAATCTCTAGGACCATCTCTAGCTCTACCTCCCTACCTCTCGAACTTAGCTAGCTAGCTAGCTACTAATGTGCTGGCTAGCTAAAGTAGCCAAGCTAGCTCGCTACCTAGCTAAGTGCTATTTCCTCACTTTTTTCCCATTTTGAGTTAATATAGACTTAACTATGTTATATGTCTGTGCAGAAACTTTGCATACCGGTAGTTATTTAGCTAACATTACATTAGCTAACGTGCTAGTAGTCTCAGTTTTAAAATTGACCAATTTAATTATCTAGGCTAATCTATTTGCAAAGTGGTTTTAGCTAATATTTTGGTTACACCTGATTTTAAGGGGTCCTTAATAGAGTGCAGTTACGTAATTACTTACATACTGAAATGTATTTCAGTGCAATAACAGCTCAATCACACCTAAATATTTTTGTGGTTTGTTTGTATGTATGTGAAAAACGTGTGAGCTAAAATCATGTTTTTGTTTGGATGAGGTGACTGAAGTGGTGGATGTTGAAGTCCACTAAGGAAAACCAACTGTGGATGCTGTGATGGATGATTCAGACTCACTCAACGAAACATTTGTACAGATGACAAGTATTAGTTATATCATCATGCACAATTCATAGAAGATTAAATATCTGACCACATAAAGGCTTCAGACTCTGTAGGTTTAATAAGAATTACACTATATACCCCTGTCTGTCTGTGAAAAGCTATTTGAAACAGGACCTCCACCTGACACCACCTGTAGCTACCACTCAGCCTGACAATTGGATTGGGGGGTAACACTGACCTTTAACAACAATAACAAATGTATTATTTGTAGGAGGAGAGCTCTATGAAGAATATACTGTCATTGTTGATTTTGTATCACTCTTTGAATTTTAGCTCCTTCATCAAGTTACACCAACATGAAAATGAACATGCCCAAAATGAAAATAAAGACATTGGAAGAAGAGAGAGACTTCCTCCAAAAAACTGTTAACCAAGCTGAATGCTACGTAACAACTTCTTCATGCAAGCCCAAATTCAAATTTGTGAAAAAAAAGGGTTGGGAACTGAACTGGAGCTGAACTGGTTCGCAACTTTAGGTTACACTACTGGTTTTTGAAATCACATTTAAATATGCTCAGGGGCAGAGTTAGTCAGTCAGTACGAGACATTCACTTTTCCTGACTGGCTCTGCTTTTGTGAATTGCAGCCTGGAAAAGCAGGCAACAGCTGGGCTGAACTAGGGTTTGCCAAAAATTTGACAGAAAAAGGACTAAAATAGCTTTTCTTGATGTGATTTATTTAAAATAAAACAATGGTGAGTGATAAAAACACAAATACTGTATCGGATAATTGATGGAATGAGGATCCTGTAGTACTGAGATTTCTATTCTTATTTTGCTGTGCACAAAATGACCGCTGCTAGGTGCTTCTGATGTTATCTCCCAAAACAAAACATTTTGTTGTGAATTTCTTTGTTGCTTAACCCATAATTTACATTTATTTTCGGACAATGAACTTCTTCATGACCCAGTCCTGCATCATCTGTGGGTAAGTTTGTCTACATAGTTTACACCTTCTATATTTAAGATATTATAACACTTGTGTGTGTTGTTTTACCAGTGCCTTACTTGATTAAAAGGTCCAGAACTGCCTGTATCAATGATCCAACTTTCTATTTCAGGGGACAACATTGCCAAACTCAATGATCAGTGGGATGGCAGCTCTGATAGCTCTTCATCCACAGGCAGTGAAATAAAAAAGAAAAAGAAGATGAAGGAAATGAAGGAGAAGAACTAAAAGAAGAACAAAACAAGAAGGAAAAAAAGGAAAAAACATAAGAGAGAGGTATGTTTAGATTATTCTCTTTTAACCTGGGGCCTATTTACCGAATATCCAGCGTGATCCTAGCATGTAGATACTTTTCCTGAGTCTCTCTCTGGGAAACAATGGAAGTGAACGAAGCAACCTCTACAGTGTTTGAAAATAAGTGATACATTCGGTTTTACAACATTGGAAGGCCATGGTGTATTGATATAGGTCTCTAAAGTGAAAAACACTGATAATGTCGTTATCATGGCACCTGTCAGTAGTTGGGATATATTAGGCAGCAAGTGAACATTGTTTCCTCAACATTGATGTGTTAGATGCAAGATAAATGGGCAAGCGTAAGGAATTCAGTGACATTGACAAAGGGCCAAATAGTGATAACTAGATGACTGGGGCAGACCATCTCCGTAACTGCAGCTCTTGTGGGGTGTTTTCCTTGTCTTCAGTGGTCAGTACCTATCAACAGTGTTTCAAGGTAGGAAAAGTGGCAAACCGGCGACAGGGTCATGAGCGGCCAAAGTTCATGGATGCACATGGCGAGTGAAAGCATGTTCATGTGGTCCGATCCAACAGACGTAGCTCAAATGGCTGAAAATGTTATTGCTGGTTCTGATAAAAGGTGTCAGAACACATAGTGCATCACAGTTTGTTGAGTATGGGGCTGTTTTGACAGCAAAAGTGGAACCTACACAAAATTAGGCAGGTGTTCATAATGCTATGGCTGATCAGTGTATTATATGTGTACATAACACATATAGGTGTAAATGTTTTAGGGCGAGTAACTCCACTTTTTGCAGTTTAGGGTGTCACTCAGATAATAGCTGTTTTAATCCAGCCTTTGTTAACATCTATGCATACTTCACCTCCATGACATTTATGTCTTGGTTGGCCTACTGGAACACACTCTGTCAAGACTGATTTTAGCACAAAACCCTTCCAGAGAATGTTCAGAGGCCACAGATGTATCGTCCAACCACTTCTCCATAAGTATTATGTAAGCTTCTTGTATGTCCATGTCAATACACCCTTGAATTCTTGATTTGTAACACTGAATTTATCATTTATTAAAAATCTGTTGAGGTTGCCCTGTTCACATACATTGTAGCTCTGCTGTAGAGTGCAGGAAAATGTACAAAAAAACTATGTCAATAATGCCTTTACATACTAGTACCAAGCTAGATAATTGGTAAATATACCTCAGGTTAAAAACACAGCATTCTTTTCCTTTAAGGATGAAAAGCTCCAAACCACTGCACACTCCCATTGATATGTATGCTCTAGATAGTGATAGCTGGGCTATCACCCAGTTATTCCTGGGCAAAATACCTGACCACACCAGAATCAAATTTTAAGTGTCTGTTAACTGCAAAGACCCCAGAAAATATCCTCAGAAGATACAAGATGGTCCTGGCAGCATACAAGAGGAAGGGAAGTATGGCTGCTGCATTCCAAACCGTTGGTGTTGACAGAAACACTGTGGCCATGAGTGCACCGCTAGCATATGATTGCGGCACCAGCATTCTTCCAAAAACAGCCAGCTTTTGAATGTGTTATTGAAACAATGAACCAATAGGAGAGAAGGATCAGCAAAAATGCAACAGCTGTGGTGAACAATGTGATCAAAGAAATGAAGAAACAAAATGATTTGCTCTCAATCACGTATAGATTTAATTTAACACATGCTTAAACTCACGCACTAGGAGACATTGTTTAATCAGATAAAAATTGTGTCTGGCTGTTTGCTGTGTTGTTATCCATCCGTTTAAATACAAACATTGTTGCACACACACATTGGTTTTACACACGCCTAAAACGTGTACATGCTTTTTTCTTTCTATTCAGTTTTTATTGTAGCCCTATATTAGTTTGTAAATATTTTAAGTGACTAGTTTAATGCTTTTTTTATGTAATTAAATGTATGTGTGGTTTAGTGGTATATGTCTTTACCTATTTGTAAAAATCCATGAAAGATGGTCTTCAAGGGTACATGAAGAGCCCTCATTTGTGGAATAACCTCCAGATGTTTTATAATGTTCCACAATTACATGTAATTACAGTCCTGTGTAACTATAGTACTGTCTAACAACATATACTGTATTGCTAAATTGTACATAGTAACAGATACAAAATTTGTGTTTTGTGTGCTGTCTGAAAAAGTAGGTTGCAATGGGGAATTAGCAGAAATAATAATGTAGTGGAAATGGAATGGTAAATGTTACAATCCCTCCTCGTGTTGAAGAATGAAAACTTGTCTATAGTGTAGTGTGTTAAGCCATTTGATATTTGATGTTAAACCTCTTTTGTAATTGTTTTGCATGGAAAATAAATGTCACGCTATGTTTACATTTGACTTCAGAGTATTCTTGAATAGTGAATATGTCCTCCAGGAGTAAATGTAGATATTACTACATTGAAATGCTACTCTGTGTACAACATTTGTATTTATCATAGTAACTGTATACTACTTGGTACTACATGGTAATTGACATTTGATCAAGCGTTGTAATGTGTAACAGCATTGATTTTACTTTGTATTTACATTTATCCTAATCTAACCCATTGTTCCTTTGCAGATCACAACGCATTCTCTGTTGCCGCTGTAACATAGTAACTATGTAACTGGATCTTGTTTCACTTTATATTAAGTTGCTCTTTCTTTTGGTAAAATCATTGTAATTGCAATGCAACTTTTATTACGCAACAACATTTTATTATGTATATGTATTGTGTATCAACATATATATTATTGCGTACTTACACTTAACATGTAATTATTTATCTGACAGAGAACAATATGAACAATTCCAGAATGAAACATACTACATTTGGTGCTTGTATGTGACATTGCATTGTTTTATCCAGTGATAAAACATTGTATTATACTTTCAAAATGATTAAAATCAATTAAACCTTGTTTCTTGTCTCATGAACACCAAATATTTTCTAAACATTTCACTTACTGGTATATTACAGCTAT
>JACXGM010031265.1:0-13013 GCA_016801145.1 Umbra pygmaea
CACGACAGATGCGCTGGCTGGCTGCACACAGTTTTCACGTGATTTGCTATGGAATTGTAACACTAGAGGAAGTGGTTTCTCACCAAAAAAAGTATCGGCCATAATCGGCGAGCAAAAATGCAGATTAATAATTATTTTGAAAACTCATAATCGGCCATAATTAATCGGCCAATCCGATTAATTAGCCGACCTCTAGTTTCTAGTCGACATTCTATTTCATTTGAGGCACATGTGTAGCTCACATTATGAGGTGAGATGGTCATTTCTGTTATAGCTACTGTAAAATTGAGACATTTGCTACATTCCTGAGTGTCTAGGCTTTCTGTAGATATATAACATGTATATATAACCTAAACATTGGACTTGTGAACTATGATTATAGTCCAGTTTTTCTTTTTTGGGGGGAAATCTCCTACGGGCGGGATACTGATCCCTAACAGGTTAAACATTCTGCATTGTATCAATGATTCAGGCTGGTGGTTGTGGTGTAATGGTGTGCTTTGGGCTCCTTAGCACCTATTGAGGCTTGTTGAAATGCCACAGCCTACCAGATTATTGTTACTGATATGACACGTTACAAGGGCAAAATAGTCAGTCCAACATTTGGGGGGACAATGTCAGAGACAGTAGTGGGAATGGGAACTAATGTGTTGGCTCCTGTACACATAAATTTAGTGGGAATAATAGTAAAGACATGACATTTAATGTGTAAAAAATGTATTAGGCCTGTACACAACCAGGCACCTTATGTGATTCTCAAGCAAACATTAGACTCTCTCTATAATGATTCCAGCATAGACTACTTAGTCTTAATTGATTGACAAGCAGCCAGTAATATGCCTGCTGAAGACACTTAAATATATACTATTAGCTCTAAATTCTCACCGGCCATGTTATTAGGTACACCTGTTCAACTGCTCATTAACGCAAATATATAATCAGCCAATCATGTGGCAGCAAGTCAAGGCATTTAGGCATGTAGATATGGTCAAGGTGATCTGCTGAAGTTCAAACCAAGCATCAGAATGTGGAAGAAATATGATTTAAGTAATTTTGAACGTGGTCTATCAAGTCAGTGGCAGTTCTCTGGAAAAGAAAATGCCTTGTTGATGTCAGAGGAGAATTACCAGACTGGTTTGAGCTGATATAAAGGCAACAGTAACTCAAATAACCACTCATTACAACCAAGATATGCAGAAGAGAATCTCTGAATTCACAATACATTGAACCTTGTAGCAGATGGGCTAGAGCAGCAGGAAACTGAGGCTAGAATTTGCACGGAACAACCAAACTTGGACAATTGCTGGAGAATTCAGAAGGTAGGGTCAGAATTTTGAGTAAACAACTACCTATCAACGCCTCATGCTGGTGGTGTAATGTTTTTGGGGATATTTTCTTGGCACCCTTTGGTCCCCTTAGTACCAATTGAGTGTTGTTCATATGCCACAGCCTACCTGGATATTATTGCTAATCATGTCCATCCCTTTATGACCACAGTGTTCCCAACTTCTAATGGCTATTTCCAGCAGGATTACAGGCCATGTCACAAAGCTCTTAGGTATTTTAATTAAGTCCCATGCAAAGCTTTGTCATATGGAAAACAACAGATTGTAGGGCAGTAGTCTACTCACCATAGAAAGACTTGAACACTGAGAACCATAACACATGTTACACTAAACAGGTCCAGAGGGCTATTCTCTATTATAAACAGAATTATCTGATAGACATGGTATATGAGACTGTATACCATGGGTATAAAATCACATCAAATTTGACTTTTCTAAACACGTTGGATACCGGTTCAAAAAAGCAATAAAGCATATTGGTGTTTTATTAATATATTGTCAATATACCCTAGTTAATCGCTGCCTTCAGGCACTCCGCAATGCATCATGCCTTTGAACGGCTCTCAGCAGTGGTATACTGGTGCCATATAGCAGTATGTTATTTATCACTCACCCTAGCATCCAATCTACTGTCCCTCACATCTGACTCTTTTCCTGACTCTTCCTGGACATCCCCTCACAAAAGCAGTTCAGAGTAATTAATGCCAGTATGGTGTCCTGTATTACAGATCATGCAAAGAAAGGATGTCAGCTGCTGCTGTAATTCTCCTGTTCATTATCATCATGTACTGCTGTAAAATGCAATGGCAACTAAATGAATGAAAATTATGAACAAAAGAACAAATGTCAGAGTTGTCTGATTTCTAGCGTTTGATCCCCCAATTCAGGAGATAGGAAAGTGGCACAACACGCTAGCTCAGATCTTGGATGTATGGGACTTAAGCTGTAACCTCCCAGAATGCCTGGCTATCTAACGATAGAGGCTACAGTACATGTACTGTTCTGTACAGGCTTAATAACTTCTAGCTAGCCTGTATTGGATATTAGTTGTCTGTGGCTAGCTTGTCAAACGTCGGATTAATCCAAGCTGTATTGTAATTAAATAATTATTTAAATCAAATTTTTAACTAATACTACAAGTCAAAGCTCAAGTGAAAGCACCAGTCGTTATCTTTGAAGTCAGCAAACTGTGGGTATTTACCATCCATAAACAAGGCGAAACAAGATATGTCTAATTTCTGCTCCGAACTCACGCGTTAGACCAGACATGAGTAGCTACAACGGTAAAGTGTAAACATGACATGGATTTCTGGAGAAATCGGTTTCTTCATACAGTACTGTATAAGGCAGGTGGAATGGACTTAGAAAGTATGCTGACCGGACCAGAGTTTGAAATTTAGAGCAGGAGGTGAAGATTGAAAACATGCATGCACGAACATTCGCATTGAGCTTGGCCGCATAATTTTACTTATACTTTCAATTATGGGGGGGACAAAATGTCCTTCTTTGAATATTGGGGGGACGTGTCCCCCTGTCCCCCCATACAATTACGCCTATGACGCGTTATCCTACTTTCAGCAGGATAACGCGTCATGTCACAAAAACCTCATAATTTCTGACTGGATTCTTGAACATGACAACGTGTCCACTGTACTTACATGGCCTCCCCAGTCACCAGATCTCAATACAATCGAGCACCTGTGGTGGAAGGGGAGAGTGGCATCATGGATGAGGACCAACATCTCTGAGTAATGTTTCCAGCACCTTGTTATATCTTTATCACAAATAATTTAGGTAAAAGGGGGTGGCTGGTAGGTGTATTTCCACAATGTATATCAAGGTATAACACTGCAGATTCACTTACCCTTTTCCACCCTCCATCTCTGCTTTTCAGTCTCATAAATACAGTCTGTTGGATCTCCCTCCAGGTCACCTCTGTCACCATGCCCTGCGCCTGGTACAGGGAAAACACTTTGGCTGGACTATACATATATTTTCCTGCCACAGGGAAGCTAGTTTGGATGTGAGGACAGTTGGGGACCTGCTTCGGTGGCTGGTAACAAAACCTGCACAGACAGCCAGAGGGATGCTGATCTGCGGATTTTCGCTTGTTCCTTTCATCAGTTGGATGCTTTCTTACTGCCCCTCTCTGCTTTGAGGCATCCAGCTCCCGTTGAAAAAAAGCAGTTGCAGCAAATTCCTCAAAAGGCAGTTTGGGATTGGTTAGGCCTTCTGCTTCATAAGTCTGGAAGACTTTTGTAGAGCAGTAGAAGTACTTCAACTGTCCAGTCTGATAAAAAAATGAATGGAGGAGCCATCACCAAGGTAACGGCTGGCTGGCTTCTTATTTTGCTGCTGCTTCTCCAGTATTTCCGTTACCATACTCTCAACTACAGCCAGGGTCACTGGGGCATTCTGGGGATGACCAACCACAACTGGGACATCCTGGGGAGGACACCACTGATGGGTTTACTGGGGCAGGTGGCAGGGTTGTGACTGGAACACTGGTTGTTTTGCTTGCTGCAGTAATGTTCAGAGATGAGCTGGTGTTCATTAGTTTCGTCAGATCTTTAACATAGCTGGATATATGTTGCCTTGTGGTAGGATGGAGGAGGCTGTTTGGGTCAGTGCAGGTACTCTGCACCAGGGCAGCATAATCCCCATCCACCCGCTTTAGAAAGTATTTCTCTCCATGGTGCTTGGCCAGGAGACCATCAATGGCAGCTCTCATGGGGTCTGTCCATCGGCTGTGATCCAGGACAAAGACACAACCTCCTGTTTGGGCTGCACTGTAACGTGTGTAATGGAACACACGTTAAAATGCAGCCCTAACTGATCCAGGACAAAGACACAACCTCCTGTGTTGATGGGCCCAGTTTGAGCTGCACTGTAACGTGTGTAATGGAATTCTAGGGCGTACTGGACGTCCTGGTCCCTTGATGGATGTGTAGAAACCGGTCCCCACGGATGGGTGGTCAAAGACTGCCTTGAACAGTTCCTTAAAACTTTCGTAATCCTTCGTATCGGGACCGGCCTCCTCCCGGAGCATTGTAGCCCACTCCAGGACTTTTCATGTTAAGCCGGAGATTACGGTAGCTATATTGGCCCTGTTGGTGCACTGGCAGCCGGAGATTACGGTAGCTATATTGGCCCTGTTGGTGCACTGGCAGCCGGCTTGGTGCATAAAATACAGTTCACATTGAAGCAGGAAACTTTGACAGCACTTAGGGTGCCCATCATACCGCTCGGGTAGTGCGAGATCTACTCCACCGGAACAGCTAGCGGAGGTGGGGAGAGAAGCTGGCTGATGGACGAGGAGCTGGAGAAGCACCAGAGGTACCCAGGCATTTGAGTCTTTGCAGGACCTCCTCCAAAGCGATCTCCAGGTTTGCCAGCTGATGGTGGTGTTGCTGCAAAACCCTATCGCACTCACTTAGGGATTCCTTAAAACCCTCCTTCTCTGCTGTTTCCATATCAGTTTGATTATTCTGCAACGTGTGGAAGAATCAGGAAACAGGTGCAGATAATGGAGATTTAATTCCTCTTTAACAAAAGTTCAGGCTTGAGATCAACATAACAACAGGTAAGCATACATGCGAGGACACATTCTCAGGAACAATAATTGACACAGAGGTGTCAAACTACCTGGCTTAAATACCCTATTGATTGGACGTTGATTTAGGGCACTTGTGTGTATAACAAAGGAAGAACCATAGAGATGGCTAACACTCTATAAGAACATAAAATGTGCCAGGTCAAGGAAATGCCTGAATAACACATAAAACAGGCAGTGCCCTATATGATCAAACCTAACTTAACAGCCTGGTAAAATAATAACAAAACAAGCGAATAACCTTTATAACAGAGAACGTATACACACAGCATAACCCTGCCGGTAGGCATGTAAAACAAAAGTATAGTGTCATTAGACAGTCCAAATAGTGATTTAGAGTATCTCTCCTTATTACTCCGGGGATGCTGAGCGCCGAATAGAACCAGAGGCAGGGGTGGTCGTTACATGCCCGGGGAAAGGCTGTCAAGGGCAGTAGTGTGGCTGGCTGAGGCAGAGGCGTTGTTTACAGCCCTGAAAGAGAGGCACCCAATTATTTTATTGAGAAAGCGTTAAACTATAAACTAATCTAAGTGGTGTGTGTATTAATGTGTGTGTTTGTGTGTGAGAGAAATAACTATGTTACTGTCTGGATATTATGTGGTATAACTAGAATTACCTGTATCCAGGAGGAACTCTTCAAAACTCTCTCTTGACTCAACAGGAGCTAGTGCTGACGGGGAGTGTAACAGAACAGCATGTGAGTGGAGGGTCTGACTGCTGTGGCCAGATCAGTAACCCTAGAGAGTAGAGCCTCCAGAGACAGATCAGTATTCCTAGAGAGTAGAGCCTCCAGAGACAGGTCAGTATCCCTAGAGAGTAGAGCCTCCAGAGACAGATCAGTAGCCCTAGAGAGTAGAGCCTCCAGAGACAGAATATCATGGATAGTCATCCTTTCCTGAAATAAGAAGCCCAATTTCCATCATGGATAAATAATCTTGCAGCTGAAGTATCTAAGATTTAAGAAGTAAATAAGATAATTGTGTAATACCTGAGAGATGCCTTCATCCATAGCCACCATAGGAGCAGGGGCCCCAGTGCCACTAAACTCCACAGCTGGGGCAGAGGACAGTGGCTGAGCTGCTGGTAGTTGGTCATGAGTTGGTCCCATGTTCTGCACGTTATGCTTGTCCCAGTCGAGAGGAACAGGACAACAGCCTGGCTCCACATACTGCAGCACATATCCTTCTCCTGTGTCCCTGTTGGGGACATGCAGCACCGGATACTTGGCCAACCCAGTCACATTCACAGAAGCCATGTCCAGCTCCAACATCAGCAATGGGTCAAACACAGCAGGTAGGACCACATCAGGCGGCTTCATGTCCAACAGCCTCTAGAAGTTCCAGTGTGCCACACCAGTCATACCCTGAGCCTGGAACAGCTCAGTGGAGACGCGGTTACCTGTCACCCATTGAGCCTGGTGGAAGTGGTAGCCCTATTGCTGAGAAGTGCCCTGAGTGGAATGGCCGATCCCTCACTTTTGATGTGGTTGAGCTGCAGGGTTCCACCATACCTGTAAAGGACCCCATCATCCACCTCAGGGTCACTCAGGCAGCCTCTCAGTATATGTACCCTCTGGATCCTCCACAGCTTCAGCATTGAAGGCTTGAAGAGCAGGAAAATCCCACAGAAGGCATAGACCTCCTTAAGCTTTTCCAGTTCAGACTGGTCTGCCACAGTGAAGGCTGCTGACAGGATCTTGGAATATGTGCTGTATAGGGTATGGTGTTCCGAGACACACTCCCTGGTGAAATGTCACATGCTGTGGAACAAGTCCAGTTTGACGGTGATGTCTTTGTTGAAATTTCTATGTGAAGCACAATTTTTGGCAAGGTTTCCAGCAGTGACTTGGGCCACTATAGCTTCTGTGGTTTTCCAGGCAGCCCACTGTTCATAAGGCTGGGACTCTGAATGCAGCACAGCAGTCCTTTTTACACTGAGAAAACATTCATGTGAAATTAATCATTGCAGATGTGACTACTTATCCAAACAGAATGAATAATGGAACATGATGATTTACTTCTATTTTATTGATGATAAAAGACAACATGTAAAATACGACCATAAGAGATCAATGTTGTGAAAGACTTGTACCTGTCTACCCATTGGTACTTGGCTTTCTCAATGCCAGCGTCAGTGTAGAGTTTGGCCAGTCCCTCATACATAGCATCCAGGGACTGCTCGCTCTCCAACTGCAGCATCAACCAGGATAAAATCATTCAGTTCTCATCCATCACTGCATAGGCTGACATGGTGCCTGATAACACCATCACCTTCCTGGCCACTTTACGGGTGTGATCAGACCTGATGAACTGTCCAAACGTTCCTTGTAGGAGCTGGGTGATGGTTGAATCCTGCCACTGGTATTCTTGCAGGAGAAATTCGGTCAGGTAGTGTGATGTTAAGGACACACCGCACCAGCCATCAGCATCTTCATCTACCCCAAACAGAGCAGGTGAATCATCCCGTCTCAGGAACCCTGTGATGGTCCTCTGTCCATACACACCTGTCTCAGAATCCCTGATGTTCTGCACTGTGAGCAGGTAGGCTAGGTGGGCACTCTCATACTTCAGATGCAGGGTCACTGTCACCTGGTTGGCCATATCATTGGGTTTCCTGCCAAAGCGTCTTAGTTCATCCATCACAGTCTTGCAGATAGCATTCTTGTGGGTGAGGAAGGCTGGCAAGATGGTTTTTAAAAGTTTTTTGTAACTTTTCCAGCCACTGGGGTTTGTCAGCAAACCAGTACTTTTTGCAGACCTTGCAGCTGAGGCGGGAGGCTAAAATGTAATACTGGCCACTGGTGCCAACAATAACTCGAGGCCTTCCTACACCAGAAGATACCACTTGGGGGTTGGGACAACCGTAGAGACAAGGAAGGATGTAGTTATTCCTTACTCTGGCCATGTCATGCTCCGGCTTCCAGATAAAATGGCCTTCACAGTCACCAAATCTCAATCCAATCAAGCTCTTTTGGGATGTGGTGGTACAGTAGATTCACATGATGGATGTGCAGCCGAAATATCTGCAGCAACCGCATGATACAATAACGTCAATATGGACCAACAACACTGAGGAATGTCTCCAGCACCTTCTTGAATCTATGCCACAATGAATTAAGGCAGTTCTTAAGGCAAAAGTGGGACCAACCTAGTTCTATATCTAGCATCAAAACATTTACTTTTATGAAATGCTATATTTGGAATCGATTACTTCCATCCTACATTAGACCAATGTTTTTCTATTATAAATATTAAAGATAATTTCAATAAAAGGACCCAAGTGTTTTTAGTAATTAACATGTATTATCATTTTGCCTGGCTATTTAGTGTCAAAAGATCTTTCTGCCCGGTCTCGAACCCAGGGACCTTTCGCGTGTTAGGCGAACATGATTTTATTTTTTTATTTTTGTTATACAAATACTCAATTTACAATATTGACACCATTAGATACAGATCCAGAGCAATAGACATCACAAATCAACAGATCAACTGTATACATTAACTATCATACAAATACACCAATAAAACCTTCCACAAGTACATACATCTCTATTTGTTAACACAGCATCACCCCACAACAATTACATCAGAAATTATAAATCACATGTCCATCATGCCCTGTTGAAAGGAAATTGTTTCCTTTACATAAACCCTGCCTGAAATCATAATTCCCATATTTCAACAACATGTTCATGTGATACCTAACCATTAATGTAAAAATACCCCACACTTCCACGTTCTTCATGCATAATTCCTCCTGCAATAAATAGCATTCCTCACAAAACTCAAAACAATATTCAGTAATTTCACATTAACTCTCCCCCATTTCACCGGTACCCCAAATAACACCAACTCTGTCCACCCATACCTACCCAACACATCTCCACTCCAATTGTTCCACAACATTGCTTTAACCTTCTGATAGTACTCCCTCAAACCATCACATTCCACAAAAAGATGCATAAGATCTTCAGGCAATTGTCTACATACATCACATTTTCTGCATATTTCTTTCCTAATCTGATGCAACACCACCTTGGTGTATATTCTATTCTAATCTGAGGCAACACCACCTTGGTGTATATTCTATTCTAATCTGAGGCAACACCACCTTGGTGTATATTCTATTCTAATCTGAGGCAACACCACCTTGGTGTATATTCTATTATGTCTAATCTTAAAATCCATACTCTTCCAGACCTCCCCCACATCTTTCCCTGGAAAGACATGTCTCCACAGCCTTTCAGCTGCAGGCCTGTTGGTCACCAACAACAGTGTATGTATTTGTTTGGTTTTAATACATGAGAATGATTTTGACTCTTCCCCTACATAAAGATTAGGCATCACATACAGGTCCTCCCCCATCCCTTCCTCATTGATAATAGAGACCCATTCTCTTGGTATGGCAGCCTTCCCCTTTGCAAACAAATTCACAACAGTGCCTCTCCACACACGATCATCCTTTTCACATACAGTTTCCACAATAAACTGGTCTCTTAGAAACCCCGGAATCACCTCATATGTGAAGTCTTTAATCAGCCTTAATCCAGCTCTCATAACCAACTGGCTATAAAGCACTCTGCCATTCCATTTAATCTTTGGATTCAAGAACAGGCTGATTCATCACCAGGTCCTTGTGGTAACATTTATATGAGATATAAGGAAGAAATTCACCCCAAGCTCAGATCACTTCAGTATAAAAGGCAGGCATCTGATTATACATAGGCCTGTTCCACACCATTAAAAGACTGCTCTCCTAACAGCCACCCCGCTTATACAAGTAATGCCTAAAAAGATCTTTCCATCCATACGCTCCCATTCTGTATAGGTACTTCTGCACAGTTCTAATCCTAACACCTTTCCTTTTACCATCTATATCAAACAGGTTAAGTCCACCCTCTGTTAGATTACCAGCTAACATAGCTCTTGATATCCTCGCTCCCTTCCCTTGGCACACAAAGCCAGAGGTCACTACATGCACTTCTCCTACAACCCAGTCTGGCATCTCAATTGCACCCATAGCAGAAATGCATTTGCATAGTAGCAACAAATTCCCCAACACAACCCTCCCCTTCAAGGTAAGTGACCTTAATCTCCAATATGAAAGCGTTTGTTTGATTTTATTCAGATCCCCTGTCCAGGTCCTGTCTGCTGCTTCTCTTTCATCTACCCCTACTATCACCCAAAGCACCTTTTATATACCCATCAGCCTTGTTAACTTGGTATTAACACCCATACCCTCCAACACCTCCCAGATATAAAACCTCTGTCTTCTCCACATTAATCACCGCACCAGAGGCCTTCCCAAATACAGCAAAACATTCCATAATCCTGTTGACGCTATCAACATCCCAGACAGTGCAAGTAATATCATCATCATACTGTTGTATAATGCTCACACCACCTCCAGGCAGCACGACCCCTTGAATTTGGGTATAAGCTATGAGAAGAGCAGCCAATGGTTCTACAGATATGGAGAACAGAGCCGCAGACAATGGACATCCTTGCTGCACAGATCTCCCCAATGGAAATGCATCAGTATGTAACCCATTACACTTAACCCTACTAATAGCAGAACCATACAGTAACTTTATCCAGTCAACCATACGACTGCCAAACCCAAACATCCTAAGTGTCTGCATTAAAAAGGAGTGTTCCACCCTATCAAATGCCTTTCTCAAGATCAAGGCTCAATACCACACACCCTTTCACAGACATATGTCTGATCACATCTCTTATTGTGCATATGATATCAGTAATTTCCCTCCCTGGGACGCTATAAGCCTGAGTCTCTGTAATAATACTACCCATCACTATTAATCCTCTTTGCCAAGGCCTTCGCAAAGATTTTTTAATCTGCATTCAACAGACACAAAGGCCTGAAGTTCACTAAGTTCTTTCCTACTGCCCTTATTTTTATGTATGAGAGTCAATAAGCCTGTAGCCAAAGATTCAGGAACGTCTTGGTTTACCTCCATATGTCGGTCCAACAGAACGGGGGCCAGGATATCAGCAAAGTTTTTATAAAACTCACTGGTCAACCCAGCCGACCCCGGGCTCCTATTATCATGAGCAGCTGAATTAGCGTCTCTTACCTCCAGTACCGTGAGATCCTCATTACACATACACCTTTCATCTACTGAGATTTTGGCAGTAACAGGACCTAGCACTTCATCTATACTTTTTCCATCGAGTGTGCTTTTTGTATAAAGATCACGATAAAAATATTCAACCGTATCCAATATAACAACCAGTTCATTCACCTCCTCCCCTCTCTCATTCTCTAACTCCACTATAGATTTATTTACCTGTTTCCTCTTTTCTACTCCAAAAAAGAAAGAGGTACATTTCTCTCCCTCCAGTGCATACTGTACTCTACTCCTCACAATAGCCCCTGAACATTTCTCACGTTCAAATGCATTTACGGCAGCTTGAGCATATATTACATCAGCAATGTCATAATCTGCCTCAATTTTTCCATGCTCTATTTCTAGATCAAGCCTTCTTCGCAACTCAACACCCTCCATCTTTATAAGATTTTTTTATAATTGATACTCACTCAACCTTTTAATTCTACCCTTTAGCGCCTCCCACCACATCCATACATCATAATTCTGTAAGGTGGTCGTCAAACTATCAGTGAGGCACTTTGCAATCATGGCTACATACTCTTTCTCCTTAAGCAAGCAGGCATTAAGACACCAGACCCCTCCCCTTCTATAGGCACTCCAGGACAAGGAGAACTCCAGTGCGCCATGGTCCTGGCACCTGGCAAACAAATCTCAGTTACATACTGTGACACACCTGCAGCAACCAGACAGTAATCAATGCGACTCTGCTTTATCTTGTATGAGTTGATTTGCCCTCATAGAAACATCCCTCTTACTTGGATGCATGTCTCGTCACACACCCCTCAGCTTGTGGACAGACATAAGTTTCATTAAATACGTTCTGAGGGAACTATTTTGTAAAACGGAAATATGTCAAATATGAACATATAAGAGGGTCAATTACGTTTGTAGGGAACTAAATTGAACACTCGAATAACGTTCAATATGAACATTAGAAGATCATGACGTAGCATCTAAATACCATAGTTTTTGCTAGGGCGGAGGTCGGGGATGGTGGATGGGCGTATAAATCCGCGACTTGCAGATACTTTACAGATATTAATCCTCAATATCTGTAAAGCTCACTGCATATTCCACAAAAGACTGCAAACTGTCTTTACTATTCCCCTCTGAGTTGAAATGGCCGGCTTCTTTTTCTTTTTCCACGTTCTTAATGAGGTACAGAGTGTATCCAACATCATTTTCCAGCAGCCACTTAAAGGACTTGCCTTTGTACTTCCCAAACTGCAGTATGTACTCGCCCAACACCTCTGCATTGTCTGATACATCCCCTCCTCTTTGTAAGACGCAGCTTCTGGCATTGTTTCTAACAAGTTTTTGGTTCACAGGAGCAGACTTGTCCTGAATGGATGGGTTGTCTTTAATAATTCTGGCAGCATTAGAGGGGTCCTGGAGCAGGTACCCTAATGGGCCTCTTCGAAAAATAACTTTAACCTTCCCGGGGAAAAACACAAAAGCTTTGTGTGACATCTTGACATACAAGATGTCAAGTACAGAAAACACAATTAATAATGAAATAACATGAACTAACTACAATATACAGTAATAGCTACATCCTTGAATTTAACTGATTATAGCATTAAGGCTTGTACACTGAGTGACATGTAAAATAATATATTTTACTAGAATGCTATCTATTAAAATATAATTTACTTGAACATCAACATTTCATTAGATTAAAGCCAACTTTCAAGCTATTGTACTCTACATAAATTAATTGTAAGAACCAGTGTTGGGGGTAACGAGTTACAAAGTAACGGATTACAGTAACGATATTACTTTTTTGGGTAACGAAGTAAAGTAACGCATTACATTAAAAATATCGGTAACTACACTACTTTACTAGACTATAGGAACGCGCTTTCCTGCGTTACCCAAGCGGTGTTTGCCTGTGTGTAAAGTTCTGATCTGTTTAAGTGGTGCG
>JACXGM010031266.1:0-13012 GCA_016801145.1 Umbra pygmaea
AAGTAATCTGCAAATGTGTAAAACAGTTTTGTGTTGTACACATCACCCTGTATTTTTGTGGATATGATTTTACACATCACAAATGTAAAAATACACATTTGCAGATAGTGAAATATTTGCGCATCATTGTACACATTTGTAGATTGTCTTCTGTGGGTTACAAATATTAAAGTCCAATTAATTCTTCCATAATTGTCTCACAAACGTAACCCACATGTTTCTCCCCACATAGCAAAGCCTTAACACAGCGAGGGAGAAGAACTAAGTTACATGCAACTATCCACCTACATATTTTACACCACTGATGAGGGAAAAGTCACTTCTCACGGTGTCTATGGTTAGTCTATAGACAATGCTAACAATGTAAAACAACAGTTTTCATTTTCATTGCTAAAGTTGGAATACCTTAACTGTCCAGCAGAAAACAGGCAACTTCTATCTGGCAAAAGCCACACTGATGTTTACCCAAGAAATCTGCTAGTGTCGCTCCCGTATTAGTCTGTCTTCATCATGCTTTCAAAATAACAATCAAACTAACGTTACATATTTTTTCTAACAGTTTACTAAAAGTTTAGCTGGCTAATATAAGCTGTTATGCTGTAGGCTTACGTTATTGTTTTGCGGTCAATAGTACTAATCAGCTGATTGTCTCACGAACGTAACCAGCACATTTATCCCCATATAGCAAAGCCATTACACAGCGAGGGAGAAGAACCACATGAAACAATCCACCTACATCTATTTTTCACACGGAGGTAAAGGTTTAGCTGGCTAATATGAGCTGTTATGCTGTAGGCTATTGTTTTGTGGTCAATAGTACAAATCAGCTGTTTGACTCAGGAATGTGTAACCATAATATTTCTCCCCACATAGCAAAGCCATAACATAGCGAGGGAGATGAACTAAGTTTCATGCAACAATCCAACTATATATTTTACACCACTGATAAGGGAAAAGTCACTTTTCACAGTGTCTATGGCTAACTTCTAGCCAATGCTAGCATTATCAAACAAACGTTTTCAATTGCATTGCTAAAGTTGGAATACTTTACCTGTCCAGCAGAAAACAAGCAACTTCTGCATGGCTTTGAAAAAATGTTCCCCTCAATAGAGCCTTCCAATTGTCCAAAATTCCACTTCTAATAAAGAAGAGCTTCTACTATTACCTAATAGTTAGAAACGTATGTTACGTTTACCATTTAGTGTGTTGTAATATAGATGAGAGACAGGAGCAAAGGGATGCCTTGAAACACAATATATGTATATTTTTTTCCAATGGGAACAAAACAAATACTGCCTTGAGGGGCTACCACTCATAGCCCCCCGCGAAAACTTCCTTGGGGGGACCGTCGGCCATCTTGGAGAAAGGCCCATCGGCCATCTTGTGAGAGGAACCTCGTATGAGGGCTGGCCTCCCCTCCTCATCGGACCACCAAGAAACTGGGTTGGCGGCCATCTTGTGGAGGTCGGCCATCTTGGGACGGGAGGCCATACCCCTCCGACGGGAAGCCCTGGACTGGGGGCTAACACCCTGGACCGAAGGGCTAGGGGCTGTCACTGGAGACCTGGGGCCACTAACTGGGGCCCTAGGGGCAACAACCTGGGCCCTAGGGGCAAGAACTGGGACCCTAGGGGCAGGAACTGGGGCCCTAGGGGCAATACCTCGAGTCCTAGGGGCAATATCTTGAGCCCTAGGGGCGTGAACTGAAGCCCTAGGGGCAACTCCTGAAGCCCTAGGGGCAACTCCTGAAGCCCTAGGGGCAACTCCTGAAGCCATAGGGGCAACTCCTGAAGCCATAGGGGCAATTACTGATGCCCTAGGGGCAGGAACTGGAGGCCTAGGGGGGCTAGCCTGAAAGCTAACAGGGCTGCTAATGGGGCTCCTCGTCCCAGAATTCACAGTCCTCCTCTGAGAAGACTTCCTCCTCCCAGAAAAGTCATTCCTCTTCCTCCTCTTTGCCGTTGCCCATCTCCTCTCCAGCAAGGAGGCTACCCCATCGGCGTCATACGTTGAGTCCTCCAAGGTGTAGCCCAGGGATTTGGCCTGGTCCCAGATCTGGCTGTTGCATCTGTTGAGTTCCCAGAGAGAGCGTGCAAAATCTCTCCTCGGGTCTGTGGACGCTCCTTCGCTGTCTCATGTTATTGGTCGCTTATTCTGTCACGTTTACCCTTTAGTGCGTTGTAATATAGATGAGACAGGAGCGAAGGGATGCCTTGAAACACAATATATATATATTTATTTCCAAAGGGAACAAAACAAATAGTGCCTCAAGGGGCTAGACAGAAATTAGCGGAGCAATACGACACGAGGAAACGCAACAGGAGACAATAATCGACAAAGGTCTAAACGAAATACACAAACTAAATACTAAAACAAATGAGGCTCAACATGAAACACCTGGGAACAATGAAAATATGATGTCACCTAACAGACACAGAAAACATGTAATGCATGAAAGGGGCACTAGAGGGAAACAAAACCTTACACAAGAGGGGAGTAACTGAAAGGAAGTCCATCTCTAGGATGTTACGCCAGCCACACTGGCTGGATGTTACAACGTACAACATCTGCTGCTATTCTTTCTCGGCTGCTTCTCTTTCAAGATTGTGCCGAAACGTGCTCTATAGCGCTGTTTGTTCGGCTACGGTAAAAACATGACAACAAAATACAGCGACCTCCATAAAAGGGGGTGCCTGCGGTTATGTAGATATAAATGGCTCATTCTAAGATAATAAAAACATAATGGTTCATTATGTAAGGTCTTTACACACCACTGAAAACATAGTTATGGATCTTATATTGCATTTCTGTCAATAGATCCTCAGAACTATTACACATGGAACCTTTAAATGAAAAATAAAATAAAATACATTATGCTTAGCTCCCTGAGTTTTATTTCAATTATTCTTTGTAAAGAAAAGCAAGTGATAGTCATGTTTGCCTGCATTAAGAGGTATTGTTATGGAAGGTAAACAATAGTACTCTGTGGTGGCTCTGACATTTAGTAATTATGAAATGAAATGATTGTAATGTTTAATGCTACTGCTGCATGCAAGACCTTTATTTTGAAACACTGTACGAAACTGGATGTAGAAAAGAGAAATGAAAACTAGCGGGAATGGAGTAAAGTAGTAGAACAAAGCTCCAAACTGGCTGCGTGTATCTGATCTTATTAATAGGTTTATAACTACAACATGGTGTCAGAGTAATAGTTAGACTACAAACCCACTTATGAAAGTATAAAATGGAAAGAAGAAGGAAATGGAGGCTTTCGGAGTCCCTACCCCACGGATGGACTGGGATTCATCCAACCTACCCGACGTGTGGCGCCGATTCAAAAAACACGCAAAGCTAATGTTCACAGGCGCGCTCAAAAAGAGAACAGAGGATGAAAAATGCATCCTCCTGCTGTGGATTGGGGATAAAGGACGAGATATAAGCAACATTGACGGAGGAAAATGCTAAATTGTTAAAAACCTATTATGACGGATATTGAGCATACCTCACGCCGAAAGCTAACCCCATATTTGCCAGATACAAATCCCACGAGAAAACGCAGGGTGGTGAGTCAAATGAGTGTCGCACTCGCAACCAAATGGGCTGAACCACCTCCTCTACTATTGACCAATCAGTTAGTCCTGCTTTGCTAAATCCAATCCCATTGGCGTGATACTTTCATCAATCAAATTCGAAAAAGCAGTTGGTATGTATGTAAAGTTTATTCAGTGGGGCATGGTAGAAAGCGCGCGGAGGAAGAACTTTAACGTACCATGTAGTGATTGGCATTACGGCTCTTTTCCGTGAGCCGGATCATATAATAATATAATATGTTTATTTTTCATAGCACCTTTCAAGAACCCAAGGTCGCTTAGCAAAAAATGCAAAGATGGTACGTTCTTCCTCCGCGCGCTTTCTAACATGCACTGAATAAACTTTACATAGTACATACCGACTTCTTGTTAGACTTTGATTGATGAAAGTATCACGCCAATGGGATTGGATTTAGCAAAGCAGGACTAACTGATTGGTCAATAGTAGATGAGGTGGTTCAGCCCGTTTGGTTGCGAGTGCGACACTCATTTGACTCACCACCCTGCGTTTTCTTGTGGGATTTTGCACGCCCAATTTTTCAGTTCTTTATTTGTTAAAAAGGTTTGAAATATCCAATACATTTCGTTCCACTTCATGATTGTGTCACACTTGTTGTTGATTCTTTACAAAAAATTACAGTTTCATATCTTTCTGTTTGAAGCCTGAAATGTTGCAAAAGTTCGAAAAGTTCAAGAGGGCCAAATACTTTCTCAAGGCACTGTACATACAGGTCCTTCTCAAAAAATTTGCATATTGTGGTAAAGTTCATTACTTTCCATAATGTAATAATAAAAATTAAACTTTCATATATTTTAGATTCATTGCACACCAACTGAAATATATCAAACATTTAAAATATATGAAAGTTTAATTTTTATCATTACATTATGGAAAATAATGAACTTTATCACAATATGCCAATTTTTTTAGAAGGACCTGTATATGTGTATGTGTAGAAAATATTAATAATAATAATTCCTACCGGTCGTGCCTTATAGCAACCAGTGTTAATTTTATTTGATGTTTTTTTTGCTTATACTGATAGAAGAAATTACAGTCATTTCAATGTGTCAATACATTCTTATATAGACCACTGTATTTCAGGATGAGTAGAAAACCTAAATTTAACTATACATGTGGTTGTTCTATGTGTTCTATGTGTTCTATTGCATGTAAGGAAGAAAATAAAGATTTTCTTTATTTTGTAGTTGAAGGACAGTGCATGGGCTGAGCGACTGTGGGATGATACAGTGTTGTATGATGTTTAGTAGTATCTTCGTATGCATTTGTTACAGCTGTGCAGGGGCAGTTATTTGTTGAAGGGAGATGTAATGTTTAATGCTACTGCTGCATGCAAGACCTTTTTTTGAAACACTGTACGAAACCGGATGTAGAAAAGAGAAATGATGTCGGTTGTTGATCTCGGATGTATTAAGCGACGTATGAAGAACGGACCCCAGATGCAGGGAGATCATGTGCTGTGTTTTATTTTTGAACATAAACATTAAATCTAAGCCGATATGGCTGTACCAAGATAAGGGTGACTGGTGCCCAAAACAAACAATCTAGGTAGTACAAGGCGATACACACTTACTGTGCATTTATCGTAGCACGACACAATTTTGGCCCACTCCTCCATACAGACCTTCTCCAGATCCTTCAGGTTTCGGGGCTGTCGCTGGGCAATACAGACTTTCAGGTTTCACAAAATTTTTTCAATTGGGTTCAGGTCTGGAGACTGGCTAGGCAACTCCAGGACCTTGAGATGCTTCTTACGGAGCCACTCCTTAGTTGCCCTGGCTGTGTGATTTGTGTCATTGTCATGCTGGAAGACCCAGCCGCGACATATCTTGAATGCTCTTATTTTTTTTGGCCAAGTTCTTGCGATACATGGACCCATCCATCCTCCCCTCAATACGGTGCAGTCGTCCTGTCCCCTTTGCAGAAAAGCATACCCAAAGAATGATGTTTCCACCTCCATGCTTCACAATTGGGATGGTGAGTGGAATTTAGACCATAAAGCTCTACTTTCGCCTCATCAGACCACATGACCTTCTCCCATTCCTCTGGGTCATCCAGATGGTCATTCGCAAACTTTAGACGGGCCTGGACATGCGCTGGCTTGAGCAGGGGGACCTGGCGTGCACTGCAGGATTTAAATCCATGATGACATAGTGTGTTACTAATGGTTTTCATTGAGACTGTGGTCCCAGCTCTCTTCAGGTCATTGACCAGGTCCTATTGTGTAGTTCTGGGCTGATCCCTGTTGAGAGGTAGATTCTATATAATCATCTTTAAATACAGTTTGAACAGTTTAGAATGGTATTACTAGATGAGAGAGTTGTACAGCTATAGTTGAGGCCTGTTGGAAGATTCTAGGACATAAGACAGACAGGGAGAAGATTCATGGTCAAGCCATGAGTAAAGAAAGAGTTTGATATGATAAAGATAAGACTTTCCTTTAGGAGAGTAGACAAGGAAGCAAGGCCAAGCAAGTGAGTGAGGAGGAGAGAGAGCCCTTACAGTTCTTATATTATAAAATCAGAATAAGCCGTAGCTTACATCTTAGAACTTATAGCTTATAACTCTGTTATATATTAGACTGCTTATAACTATATGATCTATTGTAGGTTAGACTATAATTCCATTACAGGTCTAATACATAGTGGATGCAATTCAGACTAATAGAACAGGACATTTTTACTGTCAGGACACTAGACAGATAAGGGTTACTGAGTTATTTGGATAACAACTGGCGAGGCCAGTTTGATTAGATGCTAGACAGAAGTTAAGGTGACCAGCACATGTGCTCACATGAAACAGTCACAGGTCTGAGAAGATAGGGTTCTCCTTCTAGGTGTGCGAACAACAATGCTAAGGCTATATATACCAGTTCCATATGATCATTCGGGGCATTTTTCCCAACATGTCTTGATTGCCTTGTTATGAGATGATTTATAGCCTATTACAGCCAACCAACCAGCAAATTAGCCACAATGCCGTATCCAAATCGGCACACACAGTACGCTACTGTTGAGCTAGCAGCCTTGGTTTGCTTACCTCCCGGCTAGCAGGGGATTCTGCTCCAACAACATGATCCTTGGCTAGGCTGCTCATCGATCGCCGACGTCTCAGATCACTGCAGGACCCGCAATAACAACCCAGTCGACGGGGATTCATTAATCGCTGCCCCTCAGCCTGCCTTCCACCACGTTGCCACCTAGCAGCCTACTACCCGGATTAGTGGGCCTGCTCAAAACATCTAATCGGCCTGCTAGCAACAGCTTGTTAGACGGACACACTTTTTTCAGATAAGCAAACTGATCATCAGACCTATTCTTGACTACTCTCTGGTCACATACATATTTGGACTCCATAATCACTATATAAATGTATTTAATTAACATTCTACAGGAAGCCCCATTCTCCAGACGGTAACCCTGTTCGATTAACCATTTGCACAGTGTGCGCGCAGTTCTTGTGGAGCACTATCAGAAACTTAATTTCTGACCGGTTCTCTTTGTATCTGTTTTACTTTTAATCTCTCACTCATTCAACGTCTGTGCACTTTCTGTTAATATGCCTGGTTTTTTGCTATTTGGATTGGCTTTTATTGTCCTATAATATTGTAGATCACCCAGTCACCCTCAGTTTCCCCCAAAAATCATGGTCCGCCAACCAATAATGCTATCCCCACCCCCCAGGTGCTCTCTTATGTAGACTTTTGCAACAGTAAAATTCTTAGGTTCATGCATATTAATATCAGAAGCCTACTTCCTAAATTGGATTTATTCACTGCCCTTGCACACTCAGTTAACCCTGACATCCTAGCCGTGTCTGAATCCTGGCTTAGGAAACCCACCTAAAATTCAGAAGTATCAATCCCTAATTATAATATTTACTGTCAAGACAGGACCACTAAAGGAGGCGGAGTCATACTCTATTGTAGACAGGCACTACAGTGCTCTGTTATCTTATCTAGGTCCTTGTCGAAACAGTTTGAGCTCTTACTTTAGAAAATTCACGTTTCTAGAAAGACCCTCATGGTAGCCACCTGTTACAGACCCCCCTCTGCACCCAGTTGTGCCCTAGATAACCTCTGTGAATTGATTGCTCCCCATTTATCTTCAGAGTTTTTACATCCAAACCCGATGCCCTCAATCTCACGCAAATCATCAATGAAGCCACCAGATACAACCCAAAATCTACAAACAAGGGCACCCTCATAGATATTGCCCTAACTAATATGCCCTCAAATCAGAGGGCCTACTCTCCAAACGTCTGGCTGTCTCTATGGGGGTACCTCAGGGTTCAATTCTCGGGCCGACTCTATTTTCTGTATATATCAATCATGTTGCTCTTGCTGCAGGTAACTCTATGATTCACCTGTATGCAGATGACACTATTCTTAATACGCCTGACGTTGGACTCTGTGTTAAAAAACCTTCAGGAAAGCTTTAATAATATTCAACACTCCTTCTGTTGCCTCCAACTACTATTAAATCCTAGTAAAATGAAATGTATGCACTTCAACGATCAAACACTGCACCTGCCTGCCCACCAAATATCACCACACTTGACGGGTCCGTGCTGGAATATGTCGACAACTAAAAATACCTAGGTGTCTGGTTAGACACTTCACTCTCTTTCCAGACCCACATCCAAACCCGGATTAAGAATTCAGAGGCCACTGGGCACTATGTCTCGTAGAATCCCCCAACCCCACCCGCACAATCAAGTTTTTGAATTTTTTGTTACTATTTGCTGGTAACTGTCAAGTTTCCCCAAGTTTTCGTGTAGAGAGAGAGGAATGAGACAGGCGCGAAGGAATGCCAATAATCCAAATAATGTTTTATTCCAAACACTGGTAAAACAAATACTGCCACGAGGGGCGAAACCGAAAGAATATTATACTCATGTATAGCGACGACACAGGAACACGTAACTATAACATTGACCGACAAGGGATAACAAGGAAACACAAGGCTAAATACTGAAACGACTAACGACTAACACAAGACACCTGGGAAACTAAAACAGTGACGTCACCTAACAGACAGACTCAGAATAACAAAACACATGTAAGGCACATAAGGAACACCAGGGGAAACCAAACCAACACACATGAGGGAGCAAACTAGAGACACTGAATACACAGGGCAGTAACTCAAAAGTACATGAACACAGGAGACACTTAACAAACGAAAAGGGAAGTCTATATCTCAGCCCATCCAGGGCTGGACGTTACATAATCCCCCCTCAAAAGCCCACCACACCGAGGTGGGCAACAGAGAACCTGGGGTCAAGGGGAACAGAGGGCCCGGGGTCAGGAAGAACAGAGGGCCCGGGGTCAGGGGGATCAGAGGGCCCATGGTCAGGAGGGACAGAGGGCCCGGGGTCAGGAGGGACAGAGGGCCCGGGGTCAGGAGGGACAGAGTGCCCAGGGTCAGGAGGGACAGAGGGCCCGGGGTCAGGAGGGACAGAGGGCCCGGGGTCAGGAAGGACAGAGGGCCCGGGGTCAGGCAGGTCGGGCGGCCAGAGGAAAGTCAGTTCAGGCAGTCAGAGGAAAGGCAGTTCAGACAGCCCGGGGAAAGGCAGTTCAGGCAGCCTGGGGAAAGGCAGTGAGCCTGGCGGCGTCAGCGACAGGGGTCCGGATGGCGGCGTCAGCGGCAGGGGTCCGGACGGCGGCGTCAGCAATGGGGGTCCGGACGGCGGCATCAGCGATGGGGGTCCGGACGGCTGAGAAGGGGGTCCAGACGACAGCGGCGGCTGAGAATGGGGTCCGGACTCCTCCCAGAAGGCGTCATCGCCAAACCCTGGCAGAGTAGGACCCCCAGGTCCGTGGCTAGGAAAGGGTCAGGCGTGGGTGACGCAGAGCAGACGGCCAGAGGCTGTGGCGGTGGGCAGGCTGCTGCCGGAGACCGTGGCAGTGGGCAGGCTGCTGCCGGAGACTGTGGCGGTGGGCAGGCTGCTGCTGGAGGCTGTGGGCAGACTGCTGGAGGCATTGGGCAGACTGCTGGAGGCTGTAAAAGCGAGGCGACCATCTTGTGAGGGTCAGTGGCCATCTTAGAGGGACCGAACATGGACTACAGCAGGTGGGTGAACTCCTTGTGGTTGTCCATAAACTCCATGTGGTTGTCGGCAAAGCGACAAGCCCCACGCTCCAGCTGGGAAATAGAGAGGACCACCAGGACCCTCTTCGCTAGGGGCCTGTCCTCACACCTCTGTCTTAGACCCCTCATCAAACCTATACGGGGCATAGGGTCCCTAGTGTGGGACATGAGGGAAGCCCTAGGGGAGCAGCCTTGCTACTAGGGGAGCGAGGGATGATGCTAGCCTATGTGCTAGGGTAGCTAGCCTCTATGCTAGAGGACCTAGCCTTTATGCTAGGGGAACTAGCCTGGGCTTTGGAGGAGCTAGCGGGGCTTATGAAGCTAGCCTGGGAGCTAGCAGGGCTAATAGAGCTAATTAAGTTAGCCTGGGAGCTCGTACTCAGACGGGGGCCCTGGAATGCGGACAACTGCCCTGGACCTGAGAACTAAGGGGCTTAGCAGGAGAGCTGACTGTGGTAGCCTGAAAGCTAGAGGGACTAAACAAACTAGCCTGTGAGCTATTACGGGAGCTACAGGCAACGCAACAGGGTTAACAAACGACAGGGGTTGGAATGAAACACAACGGCTAAATACCAAAACACACAATGACTAACACAAAACTCCTGGGAAAAGTAATCAACAAGAGGGAGGAGTGGGAACTGTAACAAACACATAGGACAGAAACCTCACTATAGACACTGGAACAAGACAACATGGAAGGCACATAAGGGACACAAGGGGCAACCATAAGTTAACACACATGGGGCAGAAATCTAAACAAGGACACACATAGCGTAGTAACCCACATGTATGACTAAACAGTACAACGAAACCACTGTGTAACACTGAACACACTAAGAACCTAATACATACACACATCCATGAGGAAACACAAGGAAAAGATGACCATATCACAGCCCTAACATGGACGGATGTTACAGTAACACCCATATATTGTATAATTACTGGAATGAGCCATGTGTGACATCACACATTGGTTTGTTAAGATCTGATTTGGGTCATCGAAATTGCCTTAACGGGCACAGAAATCTTAGTTGCGGATGTGACAATTTTAAACTAGAGTAATCTAGCTAGCTAACATATATTAATTGGGATGCTAACAAAAAATAGTATTAAAACCTAATGTAAAACAAAATGTAATGTTACATACCAGAAAAAGATGAAATGCCAACTGCTTTGAGTGACTTGTCGTACAACCGAATGCCATAATCATGCCCTAAACGTCCCTTTGCTTTCTCGCCAATTTTAAAATCAACAAGACCAAAAAATTAATAACATGATAAACTGCAGAAGGCTTAAATCGATTGAGACCATATACTCATTATGAAAATGTTTTCTGAGGTAATAAATCAAGTATATTGTGTCACTCATTCTCATAGACTATTACAGAAACTGAGCTCTTTTGCAACCAGACATATCACCCCCAACTGGAATTCAAATAGAATCCAGGTTTAGGGCACTTCCTCATTTAAGTCAATTTGCAAACCGGATGCTCCCCCTGTGGTAACAGCTCTAGTGAGCAACTAGCTGGCATATGCAAGCACGTAGTGCCTCACCTTTACCAATCCAGTTCTATGAATCAAATTCTTCCATAATTCACACACAAACACATACACAAAAACCCATTAATGTTTCCTTCCTGTCTGCCTATCTCCTCTCCTGTCCTGTCCTCCCCGGCTCTCCAGGGGTTGCAGCTCTCGCTCCCCCTCTCCTCTTTCTGTGAGGAAAAGGCTGCAAACAGTATAGGTCAACTTGTCAAAAACCTGGAAAAATCTTAAAGGATTGTTCCACAGTAAATCAGTTTCATAGTATACCATTTACAAACGTTACAATAGATGATTTATGTCATATACACATCTGTTCTTTTTCAATATATCAGAGAAAAGCCGATAGTATATTTCAGTTCCTTTCGCATCCACTGGGGTGCTTCTGTATCCGTCTAAACTTGAGTTACCACAACTCCCAGAATTCCAAGCGAATTTAGTGCCCGTCCCCGTTTGAACACACCGACACAGAACATGGGCAATTCAACAGCACACCTCTGTAGAGATACTCACAAGCCCCCGGCTGAGCGCCGCTACGTTGGAGTTTACCCCGGTGGATGAGAGGGTCGCCTCCCTGCGCCTGTGGGTTGCTGGGGGGAAAACTCTGACTGTTGTTTATGCATATGCACCAAACAGGAGTTCAGAGTATTCGGCCTTCTTGGAGACCTTCAATGGAGTGCTGTATGGGGCTCCAGTTGGGGATTCCATAGTTCTGCTGGGGGACTTCAACGCGCACGTGGGCAATGATGGAGACACATGGAGAGGCGTGATTGGGAAGAACGGCCTCCCTGATCTAAACCCGAGTGGTTGTTCGTTGTTGGACTTCTGTGCTAGTCATGGATTGTCTATAACGAACACCATGTTCGAAAATAGGGATGCTCATAAGTGTACTTGGTACCAGAGCACCCTAGGCCGAAGGTCAATGATCGATTTTATAATCGTTTCATCTGATCTGAGGCCATATGTTTTGGACACTTGGGTGAAAAGAGGGGCGGAGCTGTCAACCGATCACCATCTGGTGGTGAGTTGGGTCAGGGGGTGGGGGAAGACTCTGGACAGACCTGGTAACCCAAACGGGTAGTGCAGGTGAATTGGGAACGTCTGGAGGAGGCCCCTGTCCGACAGACTTTCAACTCACGCCTCCGGCTGAGCTTTTCGTGCATCCCTGTGGAGGTTGGGGACATTGAACCCGAGTGGACAATGTTCAAAACCTCCATTGCTGAAGCTGCGGTGGGGAGCTGTGGTCTTAGGGTCTTGGGTGCCTCAAGGGGTGGTAACCCACGGACACCGTGGTGGACAACGGTGGTCAGGGAAGCCGTCCGACTGAAGAAGGAGTCATTCCGGGATATGTTATCCCGGAGGACTCCAGAAACAGTTGCAGGGTACCGAAGGGCCCGAAGGGCTGCAGCCTCTGCTGTGAAAGAGGCAAAGCAGCGGGTGTGGGAAAAGTTCGGGGAAGACATGGAGAAGGACTTTCGGTCGTCACCAAAGTGCTTCTGGAAAACCGTCCGCCACCTCAGAAGGGGGAAGTGGGGAACCATCCAAGCTGTATACAGTAAGGTTGGGACTCTGTTGACCTCAACTGAGGAGGTAACAGGGCGGTGGAAGGAGCACTTTGAGGAACTCCTGAATCCTACTTCTGTGCCCTCTATATTAGAGGCAGAGCTAGAGGATGATGGGAGATTGTCGTCAATTTCCCTGGTGGAAGTCACTGAGGTAGTCAAACAACTCCACAGTGGCAAAGCCCCAGGGATTGATGAGATC
>JACXGM010031267.1:0-13039 GCA_016801145.1 Umbra pygmaea
AAGTAGCCTTGATGCAGTGTTTACCGAGTTGTCAAATTATAGAATGAAAACACTCGGTGACAATCTGGAACAAGGTTGTTGCTTACAGGAGGCCTATTGCAAATAAGGGCTATATTTCATTAACACAAAACAAAATGTTGATAACGCTTGCTATGCGTTATGTTACTAACTATACAATAACTGCTGAGCGCTCCCATTTTATTTAAATTACCATTACGGTCCTCTCCGAAAATAAAATGCTTGTTGGCAATCACTGTGTGTTGTTTTTAAGGTAACCTTATTTCGTCGGCTAAAATGCATCAGGAGCATGATGAATTATAGCCGATAAAATAATATATGCTTCCCAATACGATAGCGTTACGTTTCTGTACATGACAAAATGAAAGCGCAAGTTAATATCACAGTCACCATAAATGTTCAAGGCTTGTCATTTTAAATGAAGAACACATTGCAGATGCAAAACAGACAGCCGGTATATTTCGCTCCTCATTACCTATATCTCCCAACCTTTCAAAACGAAGCGCCAGGCTCTGGTTGCGCGTGTTAACGTGCCACGTGATTTAACTAATATAGGCTATATATACGTAAAAAATTAAAAAAAACGCTTACTTTCGGTTAACGGTTAAACGGTCAATATGAGCATCCCTAGTTTTCATACTGCAAATGAACCGAACCATGGTTCAGTTTGGTCCGGACCGGGACCACCTTTTTGATTGGACCAAAATTTTGTCTTTTGATCCGGACCGTGGTCCGAGGCACCTTTCAAACCTGCAATTTTTGTTCGGACCAAACTGAAAAGTTTGAAAGTCCGGACCAAATGAGGTATGTGTGAAAACGCCCTAAGTACATTTTACTGGATAATATCCAACATGTATACATTCCACTTTATATAGTTGTCAACATAAATAACCAGTGATCATTCATGCCACAACATGGCTCCTGTCCTTGCCATGTTGTGACAGGATATATATTATTATACATTTAATGCAACCTTGGTGAAAGAAAGTATACAGTTGACTGTCCCAACTTTTTTGGAGTGTGTTGCAGTCATCAGATTTGAAATTAGTGTTGACTGTATATTGTCAAAAATGAATTAAGTAAAAACATCAAATAATGTGTTTTCAGTATAGTACAGTGTGAATTGAATTGGCTCTTGGTCATTTTTTTTGTTGCATTTTCCATACTAGCCCAACTTTCTGGGAATTGGGGTTGCATGTGGTCCTTTATAACGTGCCAGAAGTTATTGAACATTTGGCTGCTCAGCTGTTAAGAGTGCATCCGGAAGTACTTTTTCCACAGTCTGTTATGTTACACCCTTATTCCGAAATGAATTAAATTCAATTTTGCCCTGCAAACTCTACAAACAATACGAAAGAAGTGTGTTTGAAATGTTTGCAAATTCATTAAATTAATCAAAAATTAAAAAAGCACAAGTATTCACAGCCTCTGCTCAATAACTTGTTGAAGCACCTTTGGCAGCAAATACAGCTTCAAGTCATTTTGAGTATGATGCTACAAGCTTGGCACACCTATTTTTGGGCAGTTTTTCCCATTCTTCTTTACAGGACCTCTCCATGAGGTTGGATGGGCAGCATTGGTGCACAGCCATTTTCAGATCTCTCCAGAGATGTTCAATTGGGTTCAAGTCTGGGCTCTGGCTGGGCCACTCAAGGACACTCAGAGTCCTGTAGCCACTCCTTCAATATCTTGGCTGTGTGTTTAGTGTCATTGTCCCTTTGGAAGATTAAACTTTACCCCAGTCTGAGGTCCAGAGCGCTCTGGAGCAGATTTTCAGCAAAGACGTCTCTGTACCTTGCTGCATTCATCTTTCCCTTGATCCTGACTAGTCTTCCAGTTCCTGCTGCTGAAAAACATGCCCACAGCGTGATGCTGCCACCACCATGCTTCACTGTAGGGATAGAATTGGCCAAGTGATGAGCGGTGCCTGGTTTCCTCCAGACATGACGCTTGCCATTCAGGCCATAGAGTTCAATTTTGTTTCTCATGGTCTTTGAGAGTCCTTCAGGTGCATTTTGGCAAACTTAAGACAGGCCAAGAGTGTCATGGCAAAGGCTTTGAATACATGTGCTTTTTTAAAAATACATTTGCTAAGATTTTAAACACTACCAGAGAATGTCTAATAAAGAGAGAACTGCCACTCTCGGAAAACGTCCGGCTTCTGAACTTGTTGCAGTTCCACTCTGGTTCCATCTGAAAACGGTCTATGGAGCTATACCCCTCAAAATTAAATTCTCAGGATATAATTTTTTGTCTAGTATTTTGAATGTTGCATTCGAAAGGGGAGGCAAAGTGAATACACACTGCTGGGTGTTTCATTTTTTTTTAAGTGTCTTTTTTTTGTTCTAAAAAGCCTTTTAAAATTTTAATGATGTCACACATTCATCATTCATTAGCAGAATGATAGCGTGTTATGGGCAACAACAACTCAACCTGTAAGATGTTGAAAGGACATAAGTATTGGTTCATTCAACTTTCGACCTATAATCCATGTTGAACTTGCAATCAACTACAATCAAATCTGAGATTTTTCAACGACAATCAGGCAAAAGAGAGAACATTAGCCGTGTAGCTCCATAGACTCCCATTCAATTTGCACTCGCCTGCGATCACCCCCAGTGGAACTCTGGTGGAACTGCAACCAAAATTCTGTACAATGGGGTTTAATAGGGAGTGGACAGGATCTCCATAGACAGGCTCTGACACTACTTTCACATTGTCTTTATGGGGTATTGTTTGTAGAATTCTTAGGGAAATAATGAGTGTAATCCATTTAAAAAAAAGGGTGTAGCAAAATGTGGAAAAATTTAAGGGCTGTGAATACTTTCCGGATGCACTGTACATGGCCCGGTGTGTGTCATTCCCTTATTAGTTCATTTACAAGTATGCAGATAAAAGGTCAAGATTTGATTTCAAGTGTGGTATATTGCATTCACAGTCTGTTGCTGAATCTGCCAGTCAAGCCATAATTAGGCTGTAAAATAAATAAAAAGACATCAAAGAGACTGCAAAACCATTTGGTGTGGACAGAACAAATATTTGGGTCATTTTTTAAATGGAAGATTGTAGTGGTGAGGTCAGGAATACCAAGAGGCATGGAAGACCACATGAAAAAAAAAAAGTGGATGACATAGTAATTATTTCCCTTGGTGAAGAAAATTGCCTTCACAACCTTTGGCTAGATCAAGATCACCCTCCAGAATCATACTGTGAAAGCAATCCAAGATATTTTTAAGGCAAAGTACAATTGAGCATGCATTTCATTTGCTGAACGCAAAACTCCCAAAGAACAAGCAGGAACTGAGGACAAGCTGTAGTGCAGCCATCACCAGAGAAGAAACCTAGCATTTAATGATGTCAGTGGGTTCCTTAATTCAGTCAGTCATTGACTGCAAAGGATTTCCAATCAAATGTTTAAACAATTTAAGTCATGATAATATTTGTTTGTCCAATTGCTTTTGAGCTAAGGAAAATAGATTCCCAAGTGTATCATAAAAACCCCTTAAATCAAATTTAAAAACTACACAAAAAAATACATCTCAATTGTTTCCTTTTAAATCCATTGTGGTGGTGTACAGAGCCAAAATGTTGACAGTTGGTACAGAGCCAAAATGTTGACAGTTGTTTTACAGAGCCAAAATGTTGACAGTTGGTACAGAGCCAAAATGTTGACAGTTGTTTTACAGAGCCAAAATGTTGACAGTTGTTTTACAGAGCCAAAATGTTGACAGTTGGTACAGAGCCAAAATGTTGACAGTTGGTACAGAGCCAAAATGTGGACAGTTGTTACAGAGCCAAAATGTGGACAGTTGTTACAGAGCCAAAATGTGGACAGTTGTTACAGAGCCAAAATGTGGACAGTTGTTACAGAGCCAAAATGTGGACAGTTGTTACAGAGCCAAAATGTGGACAGTTGTTACAGAGCCAAAATGTGGACAGTTGTTACAGAGCCAAAAATGTGGACAGTTGTTACAGAGCCAAAAATGATGACAGTTGTGTCGCTGCCAAATATTTTCAGACCTGAGTGTATATAGAAGTTTTTCAGGGAGGTATTACACTGGTTAACTGACAATAAAAAAATAAGAATTAGTAGAACACTTCCAACAAAGAATTCAAAATGCATAGCCATTGCCTGAAAGTGTCTTAACACAATTGTTTTGTCCATTCTGTGATTGGCTGAAGGTCTGTCTGGTCAATCAATCAAATTTATTTTATAAAGCCCTTTTTACAACAGCAGTTGTCACAAAGTGCTTTGACAGACACCTGGCCCGAGACCCCCAAAAGCAAGCAACACAAGTGATGCACAGTGGCTAGGAAAAACTCCCTAGTAGGAGGGACCTAGAAAGAAACTTAGAGAGAGGCCAGACTCAAGGGGGTGGCCAGTCCTCTTCTGGCTGTACCGGGTGGGGGATCTGAAGGCACACAGCCCATTGTAATAAGGTCAGTCCGTGTTCAATTATTGTCCAGCAATGAAGATATGATGGGTGGACTGTGACCATAGTCTTTATGTAGCATCAATACAGTTTGGTGTTCTTGCGAACGAAGACCGTGAAGCCGCCTGGAGATGAAAGCTGGCGTCATCGGGTGGAAACGGGATCATCAAACGCAGTGACATGGGATCCAGCACAGCAGCGGGCCCGGCACGGGAAGGGGACATCAAACGCAGGGACATGGGATCCAGCACAGCAGCGGGCCAGGCACTGGAAGGGGACAGGAAGGAGTCATCAGGCCACTTGGTCCTGTCGCATGTTCCTAGGGTCCTCCTAGGATGAACATGACATCAGGAACATTAGAGTGGGCATACCTTGGGTCTAGTACCTTGACACAGCTCTGACCCCAAAATGAATATATAAAACCCTAGTCCCCCGGCACAAACTATTGCAGCATAACATCTGGGGCTGAGACGGGGGGGACAAGAGACGTGGTCCTGCACAAGAAAGCCTCGGGCAGGAGCAAGCAGGCATGCTTCCGACCCACCCACATTGCCAAGACACACTCTTCCAAAGGGGCACCAACAGACCGTACCACTGCAGAGGTAGCATTGGGGTGAGGATATCCCAGTAGAGAGAGGGGAGCCTACCGGGCAAGCCAGCATGGGCGGTTCATTAACAGTGCCGCCGTTCTCTTTTAGCCCCCTGGGCCAGACTACACTATACCATAGAACTTACTGAAGAGATGAGTCTTCAGCATAGACTTAAATGTTGAGTCTGAGTCTGCATCTCTCACATGGGTTGGCAGATCATTCCACAGAATTGGAGCTCTATATGAAAAAGCTCTTCCACCAGCTGTTTGTTTACAAATTCTAGGAACAGTAAGGAGGCTGGCATCTTGTGAACGTAATGTACGCAGGGGCGCTGCTAAGGATTTTGGGCCCCATGAAAATAATCTTGACAGGGCCCCCAACACAGCTGAGACAGGGCTTCTCTGGGCCCCCTCTTAGTCATGGGCCCTGAGAATCGTCATCCTTTACCCCCCCTTTACAGCGCCCCTATATGTACGTGTGGGTATGTATGGTTGCACCAAATCAGACAAATAAGTAGGGGAAAGTCCATGTAGTGCTTTGTATGTTAATAGTAAAACTTTGAAATCCGCCCTAGCTTTAATGGCCAGCCAGTGTAGAGAGGCTAGAATTGGGGTAATGTGTTCCGATTTTGGTGTTCTAGTCAGAATTCTGGCGGCTGTGTTAAGCACTAACTGAAGTTTTTTTAGGGTTTTGTCTGGGTAGCCAGAAAAGAGAGCATTACAATAATCCAATCTTGAGGTTACAAAGGCATGGATTTACTTTTCTGCATCATTCTTTGACAGAAAATCTCAAATTTTTGCAATGTTCCTGAGATGGAAAAAAGCTGCTCTTTAGATATTTTTTACATGTTCGTCAAGAGAGAGATCTGGGTCCAGAGTAACACCAAGGTCTTATACCGTTTTTTCTGATATGACTGTACAACCATCTATGTTTACTGCCAGATTTGACAGCAGGTCTCTTTGTTTCTTGGGACCTAAAATAAGCATTTCTGTTTTTTCAGAATTTAGAAGTAAGTAATTTTCTGTCATCCAACTCTTTATATCCAAAACACAGGTTTCCAATCTGTCTAGAAGAATGTTGTGGTCTGGTAGATGTTAATAATGTTCTCTTCCTGGCACAGGTGTCCATGGTGTAGGCGACTAAGTGGAGAGACAGCGTGTACCTGCAGGACTGTTCTGGGAGGTTGTGTTCAGCCTAGCGGAGTTGGACAGAGTGTCCAAACAGGGAGGGGGCAACCATGAGGCAGCTGAAGGGGAAACCCAAGAAGGAGACGTCCAAAGACAAGAAGGAGCGTAAAGCGGCCATGCAGGAGGCCCGTTCGCAGGTGGCCACCGTTGTTTTGCCCACGCTGGCAGTGGTAGTGGTGCTCATCGTGGTCTTTGTATACGTGGCCACCATGCCCAGGGCCATAGAATAGCAGCTAGGTCCAAAACCCCCATATCCCTCATCTTGGCCCAAAGCCCTTGAAGTTAGCATGAGTGAACGGGTATAAGCAGTGTTGTTGCACATCTTCCAGCATTTAGATTAGGGCCGAGGCAAAGGGGTATGGAAATAATTGGGACTAGTTCTGGGTTAGCTGGGACCAGGTGATGATTTTATTGAATGTATGCCCTGGCTTGGACACAATGGACTGGGTCCTAGTTTATCCAGAGACTTGCTGCACCCAAAGGATGTCTCCCCCAGACTTTACATACTGTGCTTATCTCTCATAACCTTCCTCTTAACCCCCCATAATATGTTGATAATGAGTCTCACCAGCTGCCATTTGTCTTAAATAAAGCTTTTATTCAGCTGCAAAACAATCAAGATGGAGAAGTACTACAGTAGTGGTTTCATCTGTGCCTTTTGGAGGGATGAAGGTTTGTGGCTATTAAGGCAGCCATGTTGGCTCAAAGGCATAAGCTCTGTCCATTATGTATGTCATTCATCTTCTAGTAACGGTAGGATTCATATTGGCTCTGGTGCTGTCTTAAAATGTCAATTTCATGTTTACCAAAGAACATTCAGTACACATCTTGCCAAGTTTGACCTGGGAATGTGATTAATCAGGCAAAGTGTGAAACTTAATTAACTTCCATTGTTGACCAATGTGTTTTTGAGTTTAAGATCACATAACAAAGAGCCTTTTCACAAGCATTTAGCAGATTTATGGCCAGCAGCCAAAGTTGTTTGTACTATGAATACATATAGATAAATGTGGGGTTAGGAAGTGTTTTAAAATTCTAGCAATTGGTCCTGTCTGTTTTGAATAATTGAATGCAATTCAGGACTTTGTCCATTTGAATGTGATGTGGGTGTGTGTGTGTCATTTATAAAGCAAGATTGTGAAGACATTACCCAAGAACGACACACTGTTGTATTCTATGTACAATCCGAGTGCTACACACTTTTAAGTACCATTAAGTTATTGACAACCTTGCCTTTTGAGTCACTTAGTATGACATCTGTGCAGATGTGAAAATGTGCCTTATAACATTTCATAATGTCCCTTTTCAGTTAATAAAGAAAGCTGAATTACTTTTCTGCTGCACTAGTTGATTGTGTACCTTTAAACATGTGAAGTAAAGCATTTTATCAGTGGAGCTGTAGTGTCACTTAGCATCTTCTAGGGACAATAAAGAGCTGTATCCTTACTGTCCCTGTGTCCTATATTACTGTAGTGTTCCTCTCCCTAATACCTAATGTTTAACTGGATAAGGAATGGCCAGAGGTGGACATTTACTTGAGTTAAGGTACTTTTCTGAGTAACTCTGAGTTCACATGTTTTGGGAAGTCCCTACTTAAGACCAAATTGGTCAAGTGAAGGGAGTTCAAATCTTAACAGTAACCTATAAAACAATTAGAGTAAAGGAAATATAATTCATGTTCACCGGTAAGATGTGAACTCCTTTTACCTGATCAATTTGGTCTTAAGTAGGGACTTCCCAAAACTTGTGAACTCAGAGTTACTAAGTAAAAGTACTTTTACTTAGTACTTTGTCCACTTCTGGGAATGGTACCAGGTCCTGTGGATGATTGAAAGATGTGTGCTCTACTTGTTCGTCATTGATCTGGTGCTATACAGTTGTGCTCATAAGTTTGAATACCCTGGCAGAAATTGTGAAATTTCGACATCGATTTTGACAATATCACATGCAGAAAATACAGCATGAAGCCATTAATTATCACACAGTTGTTTGGCACCTTTGTAAACCATATAGGCCGGGAGCCAGGTCCACTCCTCAGGATGTTTTTTGCTACCTTTTTTTTACTATTATTTCCTATTATCTTATACCTTGGGCCATCACAAGTTGATAATGACCACCCCCAACTCGGCCCTGTTTGGTCTCAGGGGCCAAAAAACACCCTTTTTGGGAAATGCTTTTGGCGGAATGATGTAATTGTGAATAATAAGGTACTGCAGCTACATAAGATTCTGGGGATTGCTGCCTTTTTGCTGTCAAATATCACCCTCAACATACCCCAAAACACAAAAAAATGGCTGTCCGCCTGACAAATTGTCATCAAAAGTGATCATTTTTAAGCATTTTATTATGCATATAATGCATATAACTGCCTCAAATGTACATGGAAAACCCCCCAAGGTTATAAGCTTCCATTTAAGTCCAAAGAGACCTTTCTATCTAGAGGATTACAGCTGGTATAACCAAAGTTCTCTACTGCAACTTAAATCACAGAAAACAGAACTTTCAAGCATTACCATTCTATATGGGATTAAGCATATTTTTTGCAAATGAACAATACCTTAAACAAGAGTTGAGAAATGACTTATGTACTGCTATGAGATATGAAGTGAAATGAAATGCATGAAAAGTGAGTATTGTTATGCCCCTAGGTGGACTGGGGTCGGGGTGCAACATAGGGTACATTCACAAAATCAATTAACCAAATGTGAGATTTATTAAAGTCCACAAAGTCCTCGCAACACAAGGAAAACGATGACTCTAGTGTGCAGTCAGTTATCAAAAAGCCAACCTTCAATAGAGTAGATGTTAGTAAACTTCTGTACAGGTAAACGTTCTTTACAGCCAAATGGCAAAACGAAAATACAGCTCAAACATAAAATATAAAACATTTATTTGGTTATTATATCTTTTTGCTGTTTATCCATGCTGTATTCGACGGCTGGTTATCTATTGTATTATATTAGTATATACACTCACCTAAAGGATTATTAGGAACACCCGTTCAATTTCTTCTTAATGCAATGATCTACTCAACCAATCACATGGCAGTTGCTTCAATGCATTTAGGGGTGTGGTCCTGGTCAAGACAATCTCCTGAAATCCAGACTGAATTTCCGAATGGGAAAGAAAGGTGATTTAAGCAATTTTGAGCGTGGCATGGTTGTTGGTGCCAGACGGGCCGGTCTGAGTATTTCACAATCTGCTCAGTTACTGGGATTTTCACACACAACCATTTTTAGGGTTTACAAAGAATGGTGTGAAAAGGGAAAATCATCCAGTATGCGGCAGTCCTGTGGGCAAAAATGCCTTGTTGATGATAGAGGTCAGAGGAGAATGGGCCGACTGCTTCAAGCTGATAGAAGGGCAAGTTTGACTAAAATAACCACTTGTTACAACCGAGGTATGCAGCAAAGCATTTGTGAAGCAACAACACGCACAACCTTGAGGCGGATGGGCTACAACAGCAGAAGACCCCACCGGGTGCCACTCATCTCCACTAAAAATAGGAAAAAGAGGCTACAATTTGCATTAGCACACCAAAATTGGACAGTTGAAGACTGGAAAAATGTTACCTGGTCTGATGAGTCTCGATTTCTGTTGAGACATTCAGATAATAGAGTCTGAATTTGGCGTAAACAGAATGAGAACATGGATCAATCATGCCTTGTTACCACTGTGCATGCTGGTGGTGGTGTAATGGTTTGGGGGATGTTTTCTTGGCACACTTTAGGCCCCTTAGTGCCAATTGGGCATTGTTTAAATGTCGAGGCCTACCTGAGCATTGTTTCTGACCATGTCCATCCCTTTATGGCCACCATGTACCCATCCTCTGATGGCTATTTCCAGCAGGATAATGCACCATGTCACAAAGCTCAAATAATTTCAAAGTGGTTTCTTGAACTTGACAATGAGTTCACTGTACTAAAATGGCCCCCACAGTCACCAGATCTCAACCCAATAGAGCATCTTTGGGATGTGGTGGAACGGGAGCTTCATGCCCTGGATGTGCATCCCACAAATCATCAACTGCAAGATGCTATCCTATCAATATGGGCCAACATTTCTGAAGAATGCTTTCAGCACCTTGTTGAATCAATGCCACGTAGAATTAAGGCAGTTCTGAAGGCGAAAGGGGGTCAAATACAGTATTAGTATGGTGTTCCTAATAATCCTTTAGGTGAGTGTATATTATACTCTCAATCTTCATTTTCCTCTTCTTCCTCATCTTCACCTAAATTCATATGGATTTCATCAGTCCAGTCATCAGTAAGGGCTTTGGGGATGACGTCGCCCTCAAAACCATTGTGGTTCTAGCTTGCCTGTCTCTGTGTTTATATGAAATCCATGGTGAGGGCTTGGGGTGTATACGTAGGGCTCATGAGCCCTCTTCCAGATGCATACTTGAAAGTTTACTCTTTTTTCCTGTGATGTACGAGGACCCTCTTGCAAGGTGGGAAGGTTGAGAGGTCAACGGAGAGACCCCGTCGAAGCTCAAGGCTTGAGCCACACATGTTCTTGACTTTCATCTTTCTTGCCTCATCAACCTTCTTGATTTGACAATTGAAACCATAGAGGTGACAGGTGAACTCTTGAACACAGCTGAGAATCTGTTCATTGAGCTCCCAAAAGTTCCCCACTTCAGCAAAGATCTGAATAAACTTTGAATTCTGATTAAGAATCTTCATTGGATGGACACAAATTGGCAAATCACCACTGGCGCCCTGTGCTCTTCACAGATGAAAGCAGGTTCACACTGAGCACATGTGACAGACATGACAGTCTGGAGACGTCGTGGAGAACGTTCTGCTGCCTGCAACATCCTCCAGCATGACCGGTTTGGCGGTGGGTCAGTAATGTTGTGGGGTGGCATTTCTTAGGGGGGCCGCAGAGGTAGCCTGACTGCCATTAGGTACCAAGATTAGATCCTCAGACCCCTTGTGAGGCCATATGCTGGTGCGGTTGGTCCTGGGTTCCTCCTAATGCAAGACAGTGCTAGACCTCATGTGGCCAGAGTGTGTCAGCAGTTCCTGCAAGAGGAAGGCATTGATGCTATGGACTGGCACGCCCGTTCTCCCGACCTGAATCTGATTGAGCACATCTGGGACATCATGTCTCTCTCCATCCACCAACGCTACGTTACACCACAGACTGTCCAGGAGTTGGCGGATGCTTTAGTCCAGGTCTGGGAGGACATCCCTCAGGAGCCCATCCGCCACCTCATCAGTAGCATGCCCAGGTGTTTTAGGGAGGTAATACGGGCACGTGGAGGCCACACACACTGCTGAGCCTCATTGTGACTTGTTTTAAGGATATTACATCAAAGTTGGATCAGCATGTAGTTTGGTTTCCACTTTGATTTTGAGTGTGACTACATATCCAGACCTCCATGCGTTGATAAATTTGATTTCCATTGATCATTTTTGTGGGATTTTGTTGTCTGCACATTCAACTATGTAAAGACGAAAGTATTTCATACGATTAGTTCATTCATTCAGATCTATGATGTGTTATCTTAGTGTTCCCTTTATTTTTTTGAGCAGTGTACATTGATGACAACTAGTGCTGCACGATTATGGCTAAAATGATTATTACAATTATTTAGACCAATATTGAAATCACGATTAATTATCACGATAATTTGTTGATTTTAACCAAAACAAATTTTCTTGTCACATAGGCTAATTAGAAGTGCTTTCACCTCCTAATTGTGCTACATTCCTGCTAATGTACAAATATGTGCATTAAAATAAAAGGGTTCCTCTTATTCACCAAAATTCATTGAACCTCCTTAAAGAATAAATTAAAAAACTAAAGAATGTGTGTATATTTTCTTGTTTTTTACAACATGTGTAAAAGCATGATGAATAAGGCTTTTCAGTGTCAGCTCCTGGACCAGTGTGCAAAGCTTGGAGGCCATACAAACAAGTCAACATCACAGCACACCTTTCTCACTATATTTCTATACTTTTTTGAAATCGCAACTATTTTCTTTTCCAAAAATTGTTGGTCTTGTGCAGGATGATGTCCTGCATCATTGCAGAGTTGTTATTTTGTTATTTTCGCTTCCTACCTCCTGTCTGTAATGTGTTGAGTAAAAAAAACGACCATCTAAAAAACATGACCTTATTTGAGGCGCATAGCTCCGGCTGTGTGTAAACCACAGAGATGATCCACCACTCATTATTTTCGGCTGATCTTCTGCTTTTCAATGGTACCAAGACTTAGTTGCTAGCATGTGATAATTGCGCATCTTTGAAGGGTTAAATATCGCTCGATCACGCAAATTAGATTTTGGGAAGCCAAATTTGTGATTGTGATTAAAAAGTGTGCAGCCCTAATGACAACCATCATAAAATGAGTATACAGGTCCTTCTCAAGAAATTAGCATATTGGGATAAAGTTCATTATTTTCCATAATGTAATGATACAAATTAAACTTTCATATATTTTAGATTCATTGCACACCAACTGAAATATTTCCGGTCATTTATTGTTTTAATACTGATGATTTTGGCATACAGCTCATGAAAACCCAAAATTCCTATCTCAAAGAATTAGCATATCATGAAAAGGGTCTCTAAACGAGCTATTAACCTAAGCATCTGAAACAACAAATAACTCTAAACACCTGCAAAAGATTCCTGAGGCTTTTAAAAACTCCCAGCCTGTTTCATTACTCAAAACCGCAATCATGGGTAAGACTGCCGACCTGACTGCTGTCCAGAAGGCCATCATTGACACCCTCAAGCAAGAGGGTAAGACACAGAAAGAAATTTCTGAACAAATAGGCTGTTCCCAGAGTGCTGTATCA
>JACXGM010031268.1:0-13014 GCA_016801145.1 Umbra pygmaea
GCCAAGTGTATTTGATGCTATGTTTAAAACTTGTTGCTGTCACTGCTGCCATTGATGCAGCTATATTTGAACACACAGGAAAATGCGCTTGCTGGTTTAGACCTGCTTTTAAGAGGCGGTAAATTCCCCCCGCAGAATCGAGGCGCGCTCTTACAGGCAGTCTTTGTAAATACCACGGAATTTATAATTAGGCGCAGTTTACCGTATCCTCCCACCTTTTTGCGTGGAACTCCCACTTTCCCCATGACCCTCCCACAAACCCATATTGAAAGCGCAACTTGTCTGTGGTCGCTAATGAGGCAGGCAATCTGCGATTTTACCCAAGTGCGTCTGGTTTGTAAATAGCCCGCATAGGTTATGTCCGTCTTTGCGACCAATTAGCGCCTGGAAACAGTCGCAAACAGCTTGATAAATCTAGCCCACAGTACCCTTCAGTTCAGCCCACTGTTCCCTTGGATTAAACACTCTTCTAATGGCTGAAATAATGAAATAAAAATAAAATATATATATTTTTACTTCGGCTTACCTAATGTAATATAGTGTTTTTTTGAGCAAATAAATACTTACTGGTCAGATACAAGCATTAAACTATTTTATTCGGTGACCAATTCCCTCATTATACTAAATATAGAGACAGCAGCAGAGTAGCCAGTTTCCCACTGCTGTTTTGCCTCTGAAGCTAAGGAGGGTCTGGCCTGGTTAGTCCCTGGATGGAAGCCCAGATGGTGCTGGAAGTGGAGTTGGAGGGCCAGTAGGGGGCACACCTCGCTCTGGTCTAAAGCTGAAGCCCCATTGCCCCATTGCAGTGTAGGGTGCCATCTTTCAATGGAAATGTAGTGTCCTCATTCCCTGTGGTCAGTAAAGATCCCTTAGCACGTATTCTAAGAGCAAGGGTGTTATCTCCAAGTGACATGGCCACATTTCCAATCTGATTCTCATACCATCTAGGCAACCTAATAATCCCCAGTTTTTAAATTGTCTCATTTATTCCCTCCTCTTCTGTAACTATTCCCTACATGATTTCTGCAAATTAAAATATGTTCTTAGTCAACTTGCTTGCTAAACTCATTTAAATAATAACACTCACAATACATCGATAGTTTCAGGTTCCGGTTGTTAAAAGGTGCAATTTGTTTTCATGTTGGGAAATGTGTATGAATTACTTTGCTTGCATAAATATTGTACCCACACATATTACAATATTTTAGTAGAGCCATTTTTTGCTGCAATAATAACTTTGTGTTTTGGTTAGTACTGTATATGGTACAGTACCAGTGATTTTGGTCCATTCTTCTTTGACTATGATTGTAGATCCACATATTTTCAATGTGATTAATATTAGGACTTGTCTAGAACCATTTTCAATAACACTACCGGTGGACATAACATAGGCCACTGTAAGATTGTTCAGGGGTTGAAATATATTTGTAAGGCACTGTATATATTTAACCACAAGAACCATATTTTATAATTGTGTGGGCTACGTGAGTGAAGAACACACAGAGACCTCATATTAAGTGAGGAGAAATGAAAATCGCAGGAACAAGACTCCCCTCCCACTCATCAATGGCCCTGATTGGAAGGTGATTGATTTCACATTATAAACACCCTGCTCATTATTGGCTGAGTTAGCGTCTACTTGCCAACGCACCGTCTTTTCTGTTCCTGTGGAGAGGTAAAGATCAATGGTGAGGGATGTCACACACACACACACACACACACACACACACACACACACACACACACAAACATGTAAACACACACACTTGAAATAAAAAAGTAGATACACACACAGCCTTGACATACGGTTGCTAACTTTCTCAGAATCCATAAAACGACAAGGTGGGTGTGTGAGTTTGTTTGTGTGTGCGTAGGTGGGTGGGTGTGTGTGATAGACAGCCCTGCCAGGAAGGGAATGAACAGCAATATGCCCCTGCTTACATGAACAATAGCTCAATTAGATGTTCTTCTTTATGTTATGCAATTGCTTTTCTTATGCTAATCTGTACACTTAACTAAAATGCTACTCTGTAAGGGGCCTGCACTCTCAGCTTTCATTACGTAGTCACGTGTAACCAGCCTCATGCATCGACCGCAGCCGTAAATCATGTTCATGATGAAGGAAGGGATAAAAGCAGCCCGCTGATACGTAAGTGGGTTTTGGGGGTCGTTTTCCTCTCCTTGTATTGGTAAAAGCTCCCCTAATCAATCAAACATCTCTCCCAATTGACGGTCACCGTGTTGGCTTGCAGTGTGTTTGGTGGAGGAATCTGTTGTGTGAAGGTGAGAGGCGGAAAACAATCTAATCTGAATATAAGAGAACACCCTTTCTTGGGGGGGGGGGTTTAAAGTCTTGATTCCACAAGTGGGTCGTCAAGCAAGGCCAGAAAAGTGCACGGTCGGAATCTACGGGACACTGGAAATTAATCGAGGTGTCGCTGTCAAACATTAACACAGCCACACATTGCTCTGCATTCGCGGCAATGTATTCTTAGGATCCGTTGCGCATTACTTGATGCTAATAAACAGCCGAAGGAACTTTAATCGTGTTATTTTATTATGAAAACGAGAGCGGTAAGTCTTGAGTATTGATCCACCCAGTGTCAGTCAGCACAGTGTTTTACTCCGGGAGTTGACGTTAACAGGTACTCACGTGCCCACATAAGCCCCATTTGAACCCCACTTTGCAGATTGAGTGAAATTCCATTCATATAGAAAACACTTTCCCTGATGTAATGCGTAAGAACCCACAGAGAGAGAAGTCAATGATAGGGAGCATAAACATGCTTTTATGTCACTAAGCGACTGCTATTATCATATGTATTCTGATGTGAAAGTTGGCCTGAACTATCCACTCAGTTGATATGGCAGCTCGTGTCGATGCGCCGTGTGCGTCTGCGAGGGGGCGGCGCTGGTAGTGATGCAGTGTGCGTATTGTGTAGTGTGTTGTGTGTGCGGAGGGGAGGGCAGGTGGGTGGGGGTTAATGTGTGTTTATGGTTGCAGACGTTTTAGCTGAATGCAGAGATGTGTTCCCATTATAAAATAAGAGGCTGGGTAGAACAGGACCTTGATGTAAGTGGGGATCGCTTGCAGTAAATAAAGCACTCATCTCTTAGTCTCCCAGGCAAAGGCCCAAGTACCTATTCACTCCTCTATCTGTCCCCCCCTCCTTCTGTCTTTCTCTCCAGCTCTCTACACCCACTGTTACCCACCTGCTATTTTTTGCATTGTCAACTTATATCTGCTCGTTCTTTGTCTCAGCCATTCCTTTTTCTCAGTACCTCTCTATCTCTCTCCTCTCCCCCAAACCTGTCCCATTGTCCTCCCTCTCTCTTTCCACTCATGCAACGGATCATACGACCCATCTCCCATTACTGTAATCAACACAATGGTGTTTCTCTTTCCGGTTAAAGTGACCCTCCCTGCTGATCGCCCGTCATCCCCGGGGAACCAAGTGGGAGAGCAGAGAGTACCTGCCAACCACTGAATCATCACCATGGTGAAATATTACATACAAAATGCAAGGGGAGAAAGAGAGGCAGAAGTTTCACTTTCAACACAGTGGTTGAATAATGGCCTAAGGCTACAGAACTCTTGCCAGTGGTTACTCCTGTGACCACTCTCATTTATGGCCGGACAGAACAGACCACCTGTAATTGCCTGTTGGCTGCAGTAACTGATCCCAGAGCATAGAGTGACAATGTACTGGAATGTACTGGAATGTACTGGAATGTACTGTGAGCCACATTGGATGAGCGTGTCTCCAAAGAAGAAAGCAGCAGACAGTCAACGAAACTACACATACAGGATGAACGCATGAAACGAATCACTAAGTACCACTTACGTATAGTAATGGTAAGATTAAAGATAAAAGTTTAAAATGTAAAAAAGAAAATGTTACCAAAAAACAACGGTAAATACAAGATAATAAACTGGACCAATGTAATTTTTTAAAGATATTCCTTGCAGTGGATACTGCTGGGAATTGATTTATATTAATGTGCCGGTTCCCTCTACACACTCTCTAGCCATTTAAAGAAAATGTAACGATAATTTTTCTAAACAGTGTCCTGCTTGCTGAAAATTCTTCCCCATTACTTCGTACAAAATGGCCAACGTAGAGTAAGGGCTGAACGAAGCAGACATTTAGGGCTGCAGAAAAATGGATACCTCCACAGATTTATTGGCATTTATTAGAGTTGTTCTTGTTTTAAGCATAAAATCTCCTACTAAATGCATCATTGAATGGGCTGTTTCTCTGGCTTGCGCAAACCATTAGCGAGAGAATTTATGTATTTAATACATTAGAATAGAAAATGAATTTAAAAGGAAAAAGCCATGAGGGAACACATTATATTTGCTGTCGGCAGTTTTCAGGTTCAATATTTGGCAGTCTCGTCAGTAAATGAAAGAATTATTTCAATTATTGTACAGCATTAAATTATAGTTTGTGGAGAATGTGGTGACAGGTCTGCAGAGCTATAACACTTCGCCAGCCTCTGGCTTCTCTGTCAGTTTTAATGAAGAAACCTCTCCACATTACATTACAGTAGGAGGGAGGGAAATAGTGAGTAAGAAAAGAAACTGAAAGAAAAAAGACGCAAGGAATTCTTTGCCCATGGTTGAATGTATGCTCAATAGTCTCACCGTGGACTTACACACAGCATCCCTTACTGTGCTTTAGACAGAGTGAGGACATTACTTTATATAACCCTATAGACATCCTGTTTCTCCTACCATATTCATTGTCTTTCTGATGGTAAATTATGCTGGCCTAGAAGTACAACATTCCATGCTAAATTTAGTAAATGGCGGCCAGAGCCATATTTAGCCCAAGCCATGTACAATTCTAATTGAAGTATCCCTCCTAAATGCATATTTTGCTGTGATGTTTTATGCTGTCTTCCTGATTTATTCTCAGTACAAAAAGTTTACATAGATTTTCTCCCACTCCTGCTTTATGTGTCGTGTGTGGAAATATAGCAGTCACTAAAGGACTATCAAGGGGCGACTGCATCCTCCTCCTTATGTTTGCATTAGCCCCTCCCCCGCTGGATGCCCTGTCATGCACACAGAATAATGCACTCTATGAAAATAGGCAATGGGGGGGTGGGACTCTCTAAGCCAATGGATCCTGTCTGTTCCACTCATGTAATGCTATGCTCGCCATAGAGATAGCCAAACCCCTGATCCCTGCAGCATTTAACCAAATTAGAACCCACCTTCATTAGCAAGACAACACCTAGCTAGTAGAAGCATGCAAAACAGCTCCTTCCCAAGGACAGAGCAGTGTAAAAGGGCTGGCATGAGCTTAAAAAAAGAGCAACCCCAGTAAGGCCTTCATTTGTATTTTGCTAATGTACCAGGCCTCTCTGACTGTACGTGGCCCACTGCGCCTACACACACTGAGTAATTGCTAACAGTCGACCTCCATACTGCACTTCATCAACATGGCAACACCAGGGGGATACATTCATGAACAATACATCCAGAATAATTCATATATTGGTCAACACAACTAATGGGCAAAGCAGTGTCTAGCGTCATAGGTCACGTGACTCTTTGCCAAGGTTACGCCGTCTGCGAGTAATATCAAGTGGAAAGAGAGACACCCACAATGCAATGTGTCAGTGCCTTCTCCTTATATTTCCAGAATCTACTGTACTATTGGGAATTCCAGCAAAAAAAGCCAAACTGAAACACCCAATGTATCGGTTATCCCCCTTGCTGTACAGTATATGGTAAAAATTTGTTTCACATTCACCCTTTAATTAAATCCCATCTCATCTGGTTTGCAATGGGTTGTATGTCCTGGCTTTTTCCCTCAGATATGTTTTGGGAACATTTAGTTGTTTCCAATAGTAAACCAACAGAGTGTTGCGATCCATGAATTAGATGTATTTTCATTGGTTGAGAGCAGCCTGTTCATCACTATGTACAGTACCCCATTTGTCTCCATTGTCACCTTTGACCTAAAGGCAAATGGTGATAAAAGCACCCTTCATTGCATTAGACAATAAAAACGATAGGTAGCTTCTCGAGTCAAAAGGCACAGTAAACAAACATAAATAAACGAGAGTGGGAATCAATGGGAGTGATAGTTTAAAAACAACCAGACTATTGAGCACACACCAGCCCTAGATCATCACTTGTTCACATTTATACCAGAAGCTATAATATTTGCAGGACAAATTATACAGATCATAATGTTATATTAACATAACAACATGAATATATGTTGCATATATATTTCAGTGTAAAATTGAGAAATACAATTATTTGACAGTGCTCGGGGAATCATGAGTAAATAAATGTGATTTTTTTATATGTTGGTATTACTATACACTGTCTGCACAATTACCAGTATTAGGCAAGTTAGTATTTTGACCATATCGTCATTATTATGCATATGTTCCAACGCCAAGCTGTATAAACTGGATTTAGGTGATGTGTATTTGTGTAATGATGGAGGGTGTGGCCTAAGGAGATCATCACTGGGGGTACTGGTATGGCCTGGTATTATTAAAAATGAGCAAGTTGGACCTTTTCGGGTTAAATATGGACACAAACTCAACTCCCAAACCTACTGCCAGTTTTTAGAAGACACCTTCTTCAAGTGATGGTACAGGAAAAAGTCTGCATCTTTCAAGAAAATCATGATTTTTAGGCAGGACAATGCTCCATCGCATGCATCGAAGTACTCAACTGCATGGCTAGCCTGTAAAGGCCTTAAAGATTAAAGAATAATCACATGGCTTCCTTCCTCACCTGCCCTAAATGCTATTGATAACTCGTGGTCCCTTCTTAAATGGTCAATTTACGGTAAAGGAAAACAGTATACCTCTCTGAACAGTGTCTGAGAGGCTGTGGTTGCGGCTGCACAAAAGGTTGATCATCAACAAATCAAGAAACTGACTCCATAAATGGAAGTTTTATGACTGTTGTTGAATAAAAGGGTGGCTATATTGGTCACTGATTTATTCTGAAATTTCAAAAATATTTATTTGTACATTTTGAGTTGTTTGTTTAAATATTCTCACTTTAACAAATGAAAATTAACAATTGAGATGAGAAACTTGTTTTTTCATTTAGTTGCATAATTATTCTGCACAGAAATAGTTGCCCAACAATTGTGCAGACATAGATATTCTGCAAAGAAAGCCAACACCTCACTTTTACTTTCTTAACTATTCAGGTTTGAGCTGGATTTACATATTGGATTGACCAACATATATAATTATAATTAGGATTAATTCATAAGAAAAGGTATGTTTGAAACCCCAAGTGACACTTATCATACAAAATGTATATATCATGTACCAAAGGCTTTTGGACTTCAGATTTGGGGGGTTGCTTTGTCAAAGAACATTAGCTTTTCACGCAAATAATCATTATTTCACAAAGTTGTATCAAGCGCATTAAGCTGCACAGAGCAATATAACCTTATGACGTAGCACTCGCGCCAGCTCGCTCGACCATGCTCTGCCTGAGTGAGAGAACTGACCGATGAGAGAGAGTCAAGTAATTACTTAAATAATTTAGGAACATAGACAAATTATAGAATTTCGTCATTGTCCCCCTTGAGCAAAATCACTGGTGAAATCAAGTCGGGAAAAACTAAATGTCAATTGTCATTACCCATTGTTGATTTGTATTAAACACAAAAATCACAAAAACTGATTGAATAAATTTCTTGCACATCTTTAAAAAATACAATTGGAAAGAAAGCTACCTGCCTCGTCTTTTCCAGCATCATGTAGCAACCATCTATTTTTAAAACCTAAAGCAGTTAACTGCAACCAACCAAAAAAAGCAATTTGTTCCAATCACAATGTACAATACATGTGTTAATATGAATGGCTGTATGTGGTGCACTATTAATGACTTTGTACTCACCCTGTAGGTGAAAGGCCAATGTCATTCTCTACATGTTGCAAATGTGTTTGACTCACAAGGTACAAAGTAAATACATTTGAATTTGTTGTCCAAGCTGCAAAAAAAACTTTAAGGGGCTAGCAACTGTAGATAATGCTGTTGCTGACTACGCTAACAACAAGGAGTTAATTAATATTTAGCAGAGTTGACCTTGAACTCCCTTCTTCTAAGACTCAACGTAAAATATAAATAAATTGTTTGCCATTATGGAGAATTAGCTAAATGTGAAGTCATGGCTACTTAGGAAAAGCCTATTTTTAGCTAGCTAGTCAGTCGATGAGATATATTTCTTAAATATTTTTCGATGTTGATGTGATTTGATTGGTGAAAAGCCAAATCCAAACCTGAATGAATGCAACGTCACATACAGTAGGGTAGGCCAATAGTCCTAAACAGTCCCGCCCCTCGTCCGAGAGAGCTTGGGTTCTGGTAAAGTAAATTTCCCATTCATTCTCCCATTGACTTCTGGAAAAATCCTTATTTAAAGAGTTTTAGACCATGCCTTAGGCTAACCAGGTACAATGTGACTCATAAGCATACAAAATATAATTTAGAGTGAACAAATGAACCAAAAATTCCAAAAAAGTCAAAGGTAAAAGACTGTGTTTTATTTTCTGAGCGAAGGAACGTTTCATCCCATAAACCATTGCGAGTGTTATCTTTCCAACTTTACATTACTTTAGCCAACTTCACTTACACAATATCATCCTTGAATATTTTTTGCTACAACACAGGCGCCATGATGTGCAGCCTGCCAGATTTGGAAACACAAAGTCTTTTTGCGGGCTCAGTAAGCATTTCCATGGTAACCGCGAGTTTGTCTCCATGACATCATTGAGTTCCACCATCAAAGGCATCACTGTGGGATTGTTTAGGATTGTAGGTAACAAAGTACTTATCCAAGACATCGCAAATAAAATACATTTATTTCAAAAAAGGTTGGTGCCTCATGAACTTTTGGTGTCTATATGAGCATATACAATCGCTTAGTCATGTCGTAGCTGGTTTTAAGTATACTATCGACGGTTACGATTTTATGTCTTATAATCCAATTGTCAATGAAGAAATTGTATTGTATTCTTACTTCCGGAGTCGGCTGTGGGCGGGACTGTTGATGTCTATAAGGCCTAAAGTTTGGAATATGCATGCGCAAAGTATGTAATTCACAGAAATTAACACACGGCAGGCAGAGGACTTCTCTGCCTACCGTGAGGAGGCCTGTCCATCAACAGTAACTGGAAAGGGGAGCACAATTCAATGCATTTAAACAACCGGAAATGTAGCCACGCATAATACCCTTTTAATTATGCCTTTGATAAGAGCTAGATTATCACTGGGTAGGCTGTTTCTATGCTGACTGCACATCCCTGGTCAAATGCACACATTGAAGTTACTCCTTGGACATTTTTGTCAAAATATAAAAGCAATACCTCTTCAATATCATTGAATAATTATTTTTTTGCAATGTTACAGATGGAAATAATGTTTTATACATGTTTGTCAAAATGAGTGCCAGTTGCCTTAGTGGTTAGTGAATCTGACCACTAAAGAAAAGAATAATGTATTTGAATTAAAATGAGTTGAATTAAAAAAGGTAACCAACATTTTCAGCTGTGTAACCTTTAACACGTAACTACAGCCCAGTAACAAAATCATTCAATTTGAAACATATAGATAGGTGCTTGATCGCAAACCTTTGCACCGACAACTTCTTACAAAACAACTATGCAAAGAGTATAGTCCCTGGCCCTCGTCTTCCATCATTCTTACTTTCTCCTATCCTCCATGCATCCTTCCCTCCATAACGGATGAGCTGTGAGGAAGACCCATTTCCTCCCTGCGGCTGCTAAAATATTAATCAAAACACGGAGGAGCGAGCGGCACGGAGCGGCAGGCTCCCAGGATGCATGTCTTCTAATGGTAATACATGGGGAGGGCAAAGAGGGAGGAGAGCAGCTTCTAATAGCCTGGGAGAGAGGGAGGGCCAGGGGTGACAGGGGCTGTCACAAGGGACAAAGTGAACGCGCCTCAGAAAGATAGAGAGATAAGAAGAAAGAGATGGTGTCTGGAGATAGAAGAGAGTGGGGTCTGAAAACGGATTCATAGACTATAGAGAGAGAGAGGTGGAGGGTAGAGTGAGGGACAGGAAGCTGAGAAGAGGGAAATAAATCCTACATCTGGGAGATCAAAGATGCATCAACACCACAGCTCGCTACTCGTTTTGTGGGCTTCTGTGTTGGTTTAGTAGCCATGTCTGGAAATTGATATCATACATAATAGATAACAGACCATACAAATTGCAAAATTAGCAGAATTCGTTTTCTCTGCTCACTGGCAATTCCCAAACTGCCCAATGCCAAATGTTTGCGAACTTGACTTGTTTTTATGTTTAGTGCATGTGTGGGTATGTGCGTGTGTGAGTGTGCTCTGCCTGGAGAAAGCACAGGGAAATGGTGAGAGCGGTAGAAATGCGCTCAGACATTTTACAACTGCTTTAACTGTATTTATCTGCTCTCTTCGATTAACATCTTATTTTAACTACTGTTCACACCTGTTATCTGTAGGCTGGTTCCTATTCACCTAAACTATCATCAAATGACAGATGTGCTGTGTGAATGCTACTCGCGTAAGGCTTTCCATATAGGGGCTGGAATGAGCAAAGCTGTCTGGCAGAAAGCCACAAACTGTAGAGCTCAATGAACGGAGCCTTATTGTTAGCACTGCACTAATCATTTAGCTTGGCTGCGCTCTAGCAAGAGGCTAAAAGGGTTATTTTGTCAAATCTTCCACCTTCGCCTACACATGTAATGTTACGGAGCGACCACGTCACTGGGACAGTAGTCATATTTTCAATGACAAAATGAGACGCACGTTTGCTCACCAGATGCCGTGAAATTGAATCACCCTCACAGTGTGTGTGCTGGGCAAAAGCTTTCTTTGACGCTCACAAGTGTCCTAAATCTAAAGATTTTGATGCCAAATTCAGGCATGACATATATACAAATAATTTATGCTTGACCTCTGAAATATTATGTCAAGCCACAAACTGTCACGTATAAATAGATTGTACAACAAATAAAATGTAAACACATTTAAATGAAAGGGAAAATATTAACACACCACCTAATCCAGATTATTCATATTCTAATAATAATCCTCTAATCATTTCTTTTTACCTATTCTGATTCATCCAGGTGACAGGCGGGCCTGTGTAGGATCATTAGGAAAACATGTTTCCCCCAGGTTGATATCTCCCACCTGTCCATACCCCATTAACACCCTTAAAAAAAAGAATCCCCTTCACCACTGGGAGAATGCAAGAGTTTACTGCTGATATTAGACCTACCCTCTGGACATTGATACATATAAAAAACAACTGTCCTCTTTGGGCAATTGTGAGTGTGTTTAAAGTAAAGGACTGTAAGGCTGGAGGCTTTCTAGAATCTGGGGGATGGTGGATGGGAGTAACATGCGGCCCCTGGCTCAGAGGTACTCTATTGTAGGTTCAATCACAGTGGTGCACTTTGTACAGCTCTTCCTCTGTGGCACATAACTATTTATTTTTTCTTGAAAATGTTAAGCCCTCTTAGAATTACTTCCTCAACTTAATTGCTAATCAAATTGTTTTTCTTCCGATTTGCATTTTAGGTAACAATGCCTCAACTTATGCATGTGACCCATAGCTGTTTGTCACCTGTGGAAAAACGTCAGTACTAGTGTGATTTTCTGAGATCTAGTTGCAGGGCAGGGATCACCAGACAGGCTCAGGAGAGACTGTGCCATTTTCCGAGGGTGACATACCAGTGACCTCTGTCCACCTGTCTGTGTCGATAATGAGATGCAACAGGCGCTCATTGTATTTAAATGAAGTAGTGTGTGACAGAAATGTTAAAGAGAAGACACTTGCAGTGCATCTGGGATTTGGTCACAGTGTATTCTATCATTTTAGAATGTGATTTCTTTTAAGTTAATTCTGAACCACAACAATCAACAAGAATGAGTACTAAAAACAAAATGGATAAACCTATGAGAGGACATCCTCACTTGTATTACTATCTGTCCCCAGAGAAGGATGAACAGGGGTTAACCAGGTCTGTCGCAGGCATGGAGCTTTGTCTATTGTGTTGCTTTGCTTAAGGTAAACCAATAAAGCTGGCTAACCTTGTGGGCCCGATCAATGCTTATTTAAAATACCATTGATTAACAGTTCTGATTATTGATTATGTCACGCCGCTCCAGCGATGCCGATGGCTCTGATAAGAGGTTACCCTGGAGCCGATAGGCTTGTCCACCCCGGACAAGACAGGGCAGCATGCCGCAGACAGACATACACACTAGTTGTGAAAATGGGACAGCCCTGTGTCTGTCTGCATTGGATTCTTGTGTGCGCATGCCACACACACACACACACACACACTCACACGCACACACACACAGGATGAATGCACACTTTCATTAACACATACACAGCAAAGAGAGAGAAGACACTCTAGCTCTGTGTTGACACAGGGTAATGTTTTCTCATCTGAGACCCAATATTTAAACTAATAAACCTACAGGTCACACCGTGTGACCAGCGGCCATTTTGAATAGGGCACTTTTCCCCCTTCCCATATGCGGCTTCTCCGAGACAGGATCGCTTATTGGCTTCACGTGAGAGGGGTGTAATTGTGTAGTTATGGTTCTTGGATATTTTAGCAGTCCTTTATGATTTTGATTTACTTCACATTAAAGGCCATGAGTATTGTAGTCAAACAAAGCCAAGTCACTTGTTTCCCAAATCGACATAAGAGAACTGACATTTGGTTATCAATGGTCTCTTTTCCCTGTGTACAGATAAATAATATTAGATATAATATATAAATATAATATATATATATATATATATATATATATATATATATATATATATATATATATATATATATATATATATCGTGTATATATATATATATATATATATATATATACACCAAGTGTACTCACGAACTAGGACCAAGAGGATAGTTAGGGAGCAACACTGGAAAGGTGAAAATCAATGACCCAGCAAGGATCCATACGAACTGGGGGGTTTAAAT